>CACVKI010146144.1:0-15207 GCA_902732785.1 Trichogramma evanescens | reverse complement strand
CGTATACATACATGCATTAATCAATATCCGATTTGAAAACATGCATGATAGAGCGTAGAGTCTCGCGACGTATATGCATAGACAGCAAATACGTACTCAATGTATTATCGTATACGCATAAGCAAGAGAGAGAAAGATATCTCAACGCAGTGAATCCCATGAGCTAAGCCGACTGCTGTTGCTTATGTTGTTACGTTGTCTCGTGTGTATACGTAAACACAGTCATACGTGCATGCGAGAGCGAGAGAGAAAGAGATACGCGCGTCGAGTCTCGGCAGCGGGCAGCAGCAGAAAACAGTTCTATGTAGCTGGCGCGGCAGCCAATCACAGCGCGCAGCGCAAACCAACGCTGTACATGCACTTATACTACCAAAGTCGCGCTCGCTCGGACGGACGCTCGGTTTTCACGGGTTTACCCCTCATACCAAACGCGAGTATAGATGTTTCACATCAAAAAAATGGAGGAGAATATTTGTATAACGTCAGGAAATCTGTATTCCTTCCTCCCTGATCGCTAATTCTTTTCATCGATCATAATTCAAAGGTCTACACGGGGCATCAACCTGACTGCGAGAAGTAAATTATTCAATACAGTCGAGCCTCTCCGCATGCTGTGGAGTCTTCCGATCCACCTCCACCTGCCGCGGACCGCATGACTGGATACAGATACATCGCCGCAGCAAGTCAACGGCATGCGAGGTCCCCCGAACGATCTGACCTCTTTGTAATCGACGCACAGCGCGATCCATGGTGTATAATATATGTAATCGATGCCGCTTGTATACCTATATCCTATAATATGTGACACGTTCGATTTGTGTCAAAGCTCGATTGTCGACGCCTAAACGTCTCCCACTGAAGATTTTACCTTTTTTAACGCTCATGTGTTAATTCGCGTTCGTATATAAGTATATAGGAAACGTATCGAGGGAACGAAAATACTTGCACACATTCCACAGAAGCTACAGTGTGTATCTGTATACATACTCTTTTTCAAGTGCATGGTACAGGATCCTATACATATACGTGCCTCGTTTACAGTTGTTTTGTTGTGTAGCAGATATCTATACACTGTGTGTAAACTCGATTCGTGTTTTGACAATAAAGGGGTTCGCGCATTCTGCAACGTTTATACTTATATGCAGACGATCGCGCGTATAATTGTTTACGCGTGTCACAGATCTCCAGGTAAAACGAAACGGAACTCGTGCAAAAATAACATAATCGTTCTCGAAAAATTGTCACAACGTGCGGTGTAGCTATGTCGAGCCGCTGATAACGGTTCACGCTTGGAACTGCGTGCGTACACCACGCATGTAACTATTTTGGTTTTAGTGTTATTGAACTTTCGACTGCTTCGAGTTCGGTGTCGATTTTTAAGTTCTGTGCTAGCTGGTGATCCGATACTTGTGCCAATGTGATAAAGCAGTCTGGAGCAGAGCATGAAAATGTCAAAATTTTACTCTGAAAGCATAGGTCACTCATGTTGAAAGATTGTAAATGTCAATGCAACAGGTGTCAGTGTAAATTTCTATCAACATGGCCAACTTTCGAGGAGGACAAGATTCCTCCGAACCTTATCAAGAACTGGATGAAATAAGAGGGGCAGAGTTAAATAGTGCAAATCACAGCTCGATAGAGAGAAACAGTTTATCGAGCAATTTTGCTGTAGATAGATCCTTGGAGCTGACTTCAGTTTCAGTAGTTCCAGATGGTAAATAATTTTCTTTTTCTATAATGTACATAAATTTCATGTTGAACCTTCTCTTTAACAATTTTAAATGTGTCTAAATACTTGGGCGCGCAGTTTTGCTTGATCGTACTACCTTCTTTACTATATCTGTTAAATTTAACTCATGTACAATAAAAAGGAATTAAACATGGTAATAATAGTATGTACAAAAAAATCAACTAATTTAAATGTATTAATTGATTTATTTTTCAATTTATTAAAGGGTATGGCTAACAAAATGGTGATTTTGATTTGGAATAAGTTCTTTTATTACCCATAAAGAAGTTCAAGAATAATAATCCTGTGCTCAAAAGCACTTAAAAAATGATATATCTTCTTCAACTTTGTCAAGCTATCAGCTATCCTATTGTTACCAGATTCTTTTCATGGTGAGCTGTTTAAAAATCTTTACTTGTAAATATGTTATTAATATTCAATGAGTATTTCTAATCAATAGTTTTAATTGAATGTTTATTTGAATTAGTTTTAATTTGGTGATAGTTATCCACTTTAATAATATTAACAAACCTTGAAACATTTTATAATTCAATTAAATTTATTTTAATTTTTCACAGACACGTTTACAGTTAGCCAAGCTATTAATATGTTAGGTTTTGGAAAATTTCAAGTTAAATTATCATTATTTACTGGTCTATGTTGGATGGCTGACAGTATGGAAATGACAATTCTCAGTATTCTTAGCCCAACGTTACATTGCGATTGGGGAATATCTAGGTATCAACAAGCACTTACAACTACAGTATGTATTGTACAGAAATCAATTCATTTTTTGGAAAGAAACTATAAACAATCTATTGATGTTATTTTTTCAGGTAGTATTTTTGGGAATGATGTTAAGTTCTTCATTTTGGAATAATCTGAGTGATCGCTATGGAAGGAAGCAATCATTAACATTATGCGGTGCATTGCTGTTCTATTATGGCTTTCTAAGTTCATTTGCACCCAACTTTTTATGGATTCTTTTACTTCGTGGTCTGGTAGGCTTTGCCATTGGTTGTGTACCACAATCGTAAGTACTTTACTCTCAATAATTTTTGAAACTATATTTAAAATTTACCTCACAGAATTATTTAATAATTTTTTCAGAGTTACCCTGTACGCTGAGTTTTTACCTGCAGAACAAAGAGCGAAATGCGTAATTTTATTAGATGTAATGTATAGCTTTTATTATTGAAAATCAATTTAGACAACATCAAATACATTTTCAACTTGCGTGTCTTTCAACTTTCAGTGCTTTTGGGCTCTGGGAGCCTGCTTCGAGGTCGCTCTCGCTCTAGTGGTGATGCCAAATCTGGGCTGGAGGTGGCTTCTGGCTCTTTCAACGATACCGCTATTTTTGTTCTCCGTAATAACGCCCGTGAGTTATATATGCACACTTTGAAGCTACAAACGAATCCGTAATATTGCAATAAATCTCACGAACGACGGTTCGAAAACTTTTCAGTGGCTGCCGGAGTCGACGTCGCACGACATGATGATGGGCCGAACCGACAAAGCGCTGAACACGCTCGAGCGAATCGCCCGGGAGAACGGCAAACCGATGCCGCTCGGGCGTCTGGTGATCGATCGGGTCTACCCGACCAATCGAGGCAGACTCGTCGATTTGCTCAACAAGGACATGTACAAAACTTCGGTTTTACTCTGGCTCGTATGGTAAATGCACGATAGTCGAATAATCATCGAATTTTTATTTTCTTATTCTCATGGACGAATTTTTCGTATTCGATTCAGGATGGCGAGCGCCTTCTGCTACTACGGCGTCGTGCTCATGACCACGGAGCTCTTCGACACGACGGCCGAGCAATGCGACGAGAGCGCCGAGGAGCGCATACAGTCGCGCGCCTGCCTCATCAATTGCCAGCTCAGCCGGGGCGATTACATGGACCTGCTCTGGACGACGCTGGCCGAGTTCCCGGGCATCTTCTCGACCATCTACGTGATCGAGAGAATCGGCAGGAAGCGCACGATGGCCTTCCAGCTGGTCATGTTCGCCGCGGTCGTGTGCTTCCTGGGCCGAGCCTGTCGCCTGTCGCGCCTCGTCCTCACCGTCAGTCTGTTTCTCGCCCGGGCCCTGATCGCGGGCGTCTTCCAGGCCGCCTACGTCTACACGCCCGAGCTGTATCCGGGCTATCTGCGGGCGACCGGGGTGAGCGCCTGCTCGGCCATGGCCCGGCTCGGGGCCATGCTGACCCCGTACGTGGCCCAGATACTCCTGAGATGGTCCGTGTCCACGGCCATGGCGACGTACGCCGTGGCCGCCCTGTGCGCCGCCTTCGCCATCATAGCCCTGCCGGCCGAGATCAGGAAGACGTGAGAGCGGCAGCCCCGAGAGACTGACGTCCCTATCATTAATGTTTTTCTGCAATAGATTACTCTTTCAAAAAATTTTGCAGTTAAAATCGTTTCGTTATCTTGCATTGTAAGATATTTTATTTTGAAAAACGAGAAATGAGTATTTTTGTGTAAAGTTAAAGTTTATAAATAATAACGTGTTAAGCTCTTTTTTAGTTTTTAATAATATAGTTATTCTTTAGGAACAGAATTTATAGTTTCACTAGGTATTGTTAAATTTTTGTACATAAAATCAATCGAACGATGATGCGTCCACGCACTCGATTCGAATTTGTTTTTTCCTCCACTTTTGTACTTGAATTCGCACGAATTCAGCGATTAATAAATTAAGTACGTATTTTCTCTCTTTAAATTATACTCGTGTCATAAAAAAATAAATCTATAATACATAACATCCATCTCGCAGCGCGGTCGAGTATAGCGTGGCGCTCAGATGATCAATTTGTAGGTACACCTGCGCGGCGAGAGGCAAGCGCTGTCGCGCGTCGTGGAGCCGCAGCAGGACCAGTGACGCTCGCCCGGGTGTCCCGAGTGGCCGTGGCCGCAGCCTCTGTAACCGCCTGGAACATTGGACAGGCAGATCAGTGACTTTACGTATATATAAAAAAGAAAAAATTAGAACTTGGCCCTCTTACCTGGCATGGTTCCGCCGCAGGCGCAAGCGACGTCCTTCTTGCCTCCGCTCGAGCAGAAGGTGCAGCAGTGAAAGATCCCGCTGTGCATCGTCGTCGTCGTAGCCGTGGTGATGTTGGTGGTTGTCGCGCTCTTGACTCGATCGCTACATCCATCTGCGAATCGGGGCCAAAAATGAACAGTCAGAAAACTGACGAAAACCAAGAGGTATCGAGATATTTATGTACGTGACACCTACCGGGAGCATCGCTGTCGTCGACGTCGAGCCCGAGAAATCTCAGCCTCTTGAGTATGATCCGCTCGAGGCTCAGAATCTCGACGACCGATCCGTTGGCCAGCAGATCGTCGGCGATGAATATCGCCTCGGTCAGGTACTTGGCCCTCTTGAGCCTCGAGTACTCCAGTATCCTCTGGCGGGCCTCGCGCGAGTGCGTCGACGCGCTCGATCGACTCCTCCGCTCCGGGGGACTCTTCGTTCGCTGCCATCCGTCCTTGAGAACGAAGTCGAGAGCCGCCGCCGCCGCCGCCGCCGCCGCCGCCTGGCCGGAGCCGTCGCGTTGGCGCTCGGTCTCGCGCAGCAGCAGCAGCTCCAGGAGGGCGCGAGCCTCGCGGAGGGCCGCCTCGAGGCGCAGCCTGGCGCGCGCCCCGGCCCGGGCGGCGTCCTCGCTGGCGTGGCCCCGGTGCGCCGGCGTCCACATGCACTCCTTGCAGGTGGCCCGCTTGCAGGCCAGACAGTGATACCTGAGCGAGTGCGCCGGGTGCTCGAGGCAGACGGCCAGCCGCCTGATGCGCTTGGCCTGCCAGAGCGGCCGGATCGAGCCCCGGTGCTCGTGCAGCGCGCCGCACTCGTCGCAGAAGTTGCACAGGCAGCGCGAGCAGTGCTGGGTCGCCTGGACCTCTTGGGGGCAGGCGTCGCAGCAGATGGCCCGCTGCGACAGTCGGCGGCGCACCGCGTAAATCACCAGCCGGTGCTGGAGCGAGTAGTGGGGCGGCGGCTGGGCCGAGCCGTGACGCGGCAGCGGATGCTCGCAGCGGGGACAGCCCTCGAGCCGTTGACGGCGCGATTTCAGGCTCGACGAGCCGCTCGCCCGATTGCCGCACGGCTGCTGCAGCCGACTGTAGTGGTGCCCGTCCACGTCGTCGTCGTCCTCGTCGTCGTCGTCACCTGTCCCAATCAAGCGCACGAATCATCATCGGTACAAATTTACAAAAAAGTATAAGGGGGTCAAGCTCGAGTGGTATATACCGTAATAATGCTTGCTCATGAACTCGTTGACGCAGGCGCTGCAGACCGAGTGCAGGCAGGGCAGCAGCCTCGGCTCCTCCATTTTGCTGCCGCACCTCGGACACCAGAAGTCCTGCTCGCGCAGCTGATCGTGGACGGAGCTCGGCCTCGGCTTGATTCTCCGCCTGACCTGCGCCGCTGCTGCTGCTATCGAGCCGTAATCCACCGTCGCGTACTCGCGGTCCTCGTTGGCGTCGACGCGCGTCTTCTTCGAGTTGCGCCGGCACTTCCAGCTGCCGAATATGAAGCCGTCCTTACTGCTGTTGTTGTTGCATACGTCGCTGACGCTGCGATCGAGCTTCTTCCTGATCGACGACAGGCCGGAAGCACATCGATGATCGTCATCGTCATTGCCTCGAGCCTTCGCGTCCATCGGTATTACGCCAAATTAGCGATTGTATGCGCGATATATCCAAGTATATATATAATAGCAATGAGAAAAGCTCGAGAATCAATGCGAGAGTCGATTGTTCGACGAGTCCCACCGATGTCGCTCGAAATCGGCGCCCTGGTAGCGTCGGCGATACTCGTCCCTCGCACCCTCGGCTCGCCAGCTCGTAGCGATCATCACGGCAATTTCTCTCATCTTCCTGCGCGCAACAACTCGATCTCTGCTAGAGAAGAAAAATATTTACTTATTTTGCGAGTTTAACGACGGCTATATTACGCATGTATACATATACACGCGTGACGCGTGCGTTTCTATATATATGCGCGCACAATGTTATCTTTAGAATCTATTAACCAAGCGAAATAACTCGGACACGCGCGCGTATTCGTGCGCATATATAGGTATATAAATGCAGCGCTGAGTGCATGAGCGTTGTAGTACGTGAGCCGCTGCGTCTGCGTCTGTCTGTGTGTGTGTGTGTGTGCACGCGCCACGGACGGAGAGAAAGATTTGCGCTTGAAATAAAGCTTTCGCAGGCACATTCTTTCGAGTCGCGACGACGTATGTGGGGAAAAAATAATAATAATAATGATAAATAGCCATGCGATGAAACGCGGCCGATTCGCGGGCTTGCGCGCGAACTCAATTGCAATTGTTACGATTTGTGGATTGAAATTCGCAAGGCGGTGAATCATGACTTACGACGAAATCCCTCGAGTCTCGCGAGCTGTGTTGTATTATGATCGTTCGATCGCCAAGCTGACACAGATATATAAATAAGTAGCTTTCGTACGCACGCACGCACGCACACACTTGGGATATTTTTTCTAAGGATTATAGTCGTCGTCGTCGTCGATATCGCCGAGAAAATCGACGTGTATCGCACGTACAAGCCCCTCGCGAGCTTTAACCGCGGCGCGGTAATTTACGCGCGCAAGCACGAAGCTCGACTGACGGCGCGCGATGATTTTTCTCTCTGCGAGCGCGAATTTACACTTACTGTATATAGAATGCCCACGGCATGAAAGCCAGATTTAGCAGAAGACGCGCCAAGCAAGTGTATAACATATAACAGAAAAGCAGCTTTCTGGTGCTGAATGTTATATATTGGGAGCAGAAGACGAGATCGGCAGGAGAGCGCTTATTCGTTTCGACTGACCACGTTCGAGCTTTTTTAATCTGCGAACGAGCGAGCTTTCGCAATTTCGCGCGGCTGCGTGTATATATATATATATATATACACGCATCATTATAACTGGCGTCGCGTGCGCTTATTCGGCCGAGCAGATCCATTTGCGGAACGATTACAGAAGTTCTATGCGCGAGGCGAATGAATCTTGAATCGCGGGTAGGTGATAACGCGTCCATTGGAATAATTCGACAGCTTTGTTCGGCGAATTCAATGATCTATACGAGCCAGACTCGATTCGGACAAGCCGAATTCGACGTAAGGCGCGGGGCTGCTCACAATCGCGCGAAACCGATTCACCCAGCTGCAGTGCTTACAGTTTTATTGATTTGGTATTTTATTTTTTTTTTTTTTTTTCGTTAGCATGTAGAATTGTATTTTTCTTGCGTAAGTAGGGTTCGTGCTATGTATGGGCAAACCGTTTAAATGCTTTTGGTTTTTCGAATCCATTCAAAAATTTAAATCATGTTCATGTTTAATCTTTGAGTAAGTGAATTTCTGATTGCTTAACATTACAACACATAGTAAAAAATTTAACTTGCATCCTGAAAAAATATGGAATATAGTATGAAACTGTTTTTTTTTAAATTTGAGAAAGTTATTTTCCATCTTACTTTGATGAAAATGTGACTATAATTGTAGCCAGTTCTGACTATCTGGATTATATAAATGAGAATGTGATTTCGAATTGATTACAATGAATTTTTTTGATAAAAATTAATTTTATTAACTATAATACAGTTATAGACGTTTTGTTTAACGGTTGGATTTGGCAACACGTTCCAATTCATCCTTCTTCTTGATGGCATAAGAATTAGAACTTCCCTTAGCAGCATTGATCAGCTCGTCAGCTAAGCATTCGGCGATGGTTTTGATGTTCCTGAATGCAGCCTCACGGGCACCGGTGCACAACAGCCAAATAGCTTGGTTGACTCTTCTGAGAGGAGAGACATCAACAGCCTGACGACGGACAGTACCGGCTCTACCAATTCTGGTGGAGTCTTCTCTGGGTCCAGAGTTGATGATGGCAGAGACCAAGATTTGGAGTGGGTTCTCTCCAGTTAGGAGGAAGATTATTTCGAATGCGTGCTTCACAATTCTGCATGCCATCAGTTTCTTTCCATTGTTGCGTCCGTGCATCATCAATGAGTTGGTCAGACGCTCAACGATGTTGCACAGTGCCTTACGGAATCTCTTCTGTGCATAACGTCCAGCAGAGTGGGGTAGGAACCTAGCATTCTTCTCTTTGACGGAGATGTAATCCTGCAGTGACATGTCGTTGACATGAACATCCTCAGAGGTCCATTTGCCAAAAAGTTTGATTTCTGGCATCGCATCAGCATGATGCACTGCTGGTGCAGATGCAACTGCATTGGAGGCAGCGTCAACCTCGGCGTCCCAGTTTTCACTCATGTTTGTATTTTAACTATAAAAAAAAAATGAGTTTATAAGAATTTATTTTGAATGATTATTTTGAGAATATTAATGTAACGAGCAGAGCTATTCTGTTCGAAAATAAGCAGACACTTCATTTCACTAGATTCATAAAAAAGTAAACACAAGGTAAAGTATTAGCAATAAATAACTAAAACTAAATTGTTCTGCAAAGCCTGTTCATGCCGGGTTAACACATTACGTTGGATCACTAACATTGATGAAACACGAGTGAACAATCATAAACCAGCTTATCGTCTGCAAAGTTTCAACAAAACAGCACCTCTCGTGCTCAACATTTTCTTGTTTTTAACGAACGAACAGGTTTTTTTTTATTTAAAAAAAGAAGTAACATAAACCTACCACGTGAACGGCACAGAGACGAAAGAGAGAGATATTTACGGCATAGGTTATATGAACTCATACACGATAAAATTATCCTCGTGTACCGAAAGCGCCAGCGTCACCACAGCGAAGCTTCGAATCGCGCACCGCGCAGTCGAGAGTCGAGACATAGACAATAATAGATCGCCTCGTGACACTGCGGCGCTTCATTCGAATTTCGTATTTAGTCGCGAGTAGATAAGTTACAATTATACATTTTTCAGGTGTTTTTTCTTCAAGCGATGAAGCTTTAGAAGTAAATTTGAATAAATACATTACGAGTAGCTTTATAAACATTTCCTTTTAAACCCAAATGAGAATGTTGTTTTACGTTTTACAGATTTAACTTACTCAGAGTGAAACGTATGTATGTATAGACCGAAATTACAAAGCTGGAGTTGATTTAAAAGGAAAAGGTTTAGCTGCAATTCATTACTGTGTCATTCATGGTAATTTGTAAGGTATAATGTCTACATTTAGGACAAAAACAACTATTTCCTTCTTCTGAAAATTAATTGATGGGATACAATATACTTTGTTGTTAAGTGTGAGTACAATCTTATCAGGACGTGGGAAATGATTTTTAATAGACACAGTGGTAAATTTAAATTTTTTATTCTTTTATTGAAATGAGTTAAATTAAGTCTTGGACATAACTAATATATACAAAAAATTACCAATTGTTTTGGCATTATATTGGATTGACTGATAAATAGTCAGATCTCTTCTGACATAACCGTTTACAACTCTTAAGCATTGCAACATCTCTTGCAGAGATTCATTTAATTGCTTACCTTAAGATAAAAAAAATACTTTCTTATACTCAAATATTGTGAGCATGATAAATACATTTCATTATAAGTATTCTATATAATTAAAGTAAAATGTATCCACGGGATTATTTTTCTTTATCATTTGTCTCTTTGCACAAACGCAATAATTCCTCGTTACTCATATTTTCAGCAACTCTGCGGCATACAACATAAGGTAAATTTAAATTACAGTGATCACTCATAAACAGATCGGATACCATCAATTCCAACTGTGGTCTTATGAAAATGTTAGCCAAGTGTCTTTTTATAATAATGTTGATCCAAGTATGTGATAAATCATCCATTGGTGGGACACGGCAATTCTTCATATTTTTGATTATTGAGTAACCGTCACTATAGTTCATTTGGCAAAGCTGGTACAGCGAGACGTCGTCGTTTAACATATTATTTTTGACTTTCTCAGCTTCTTTTTTCCAAACATCGATGATTGTTGAAGGAATTTCAAATTCTGGCCAGTAACATAGAGTCTTTAATCTTATTTTGTCTTCTAGTTTTACAAAGAAATCATCATATTCTTGACTTTGGTAAAGGTCAAGCTCAACATAAATGAATAATTTATACACAATAGGGTTGTAGGGTGTCTTGTCTTTCGTGGGCTCTAAATAAATTATCAAAAAGAAAAACAATCATTAGTATCTTGAAATTATTGTTTAGGTAAAATAAAGTTACTTACCAGTGTATTCGGGGATCAGATGGTCAGTGTCGTTTCCTCGAACTCCTATCCAACATTTTAACATCTTGAGTCTGGTTTCAAAGCTCATTTTAAAGCCCACCGACTGTAATAATTGTACCATCTCGATGATGTTCAGAGTGAGAGGATAATTTTTGACTTCAAGTAATGTGAAATTTCTGCTGAAAATGTTATCCTCGTTCAAACTGTCAAGACTCGCGCCGTGTTTCAAAAGCGATTTGACAAGCTGCACATCAAAACGAGAGACCGCCAAATCTAGAGGACGATCACCATGACGATTTTGAGCTTCGATGTTCGCTCCATATTCAATTAGCATTTGAACTATTTTGTCAACTGGTCGTCGATAATCGCAAAATCTGGAGGCGTTGGTGCACTGGCATAGACACAGCCTCGTAAGTGCGTGAAGAGGCATTGACAGCTCGTGATCTGGTTGATTTGTATTGGCCCCGTTCTCCAATAAAATCTGTATAACATGTAGGTGTCGGTACTGGGCTGCAATATGCAACGCTGAATACTTGTACGAGTCAAGATTGACGTCTACACCATGGCTCAAGAGTAGATTCACTGCTGTCACGTTACCCGACATGCAGGCCGCGTGGAAATATGTGTACCCATGATTATCACAATAGTTTTGTCGTGAATTCTTCAAAAAATATTCCATGACTTTTAGAGTTTTTGATTTTGGGCCCAAGGTTTTTACATTATTTATCCCATATATTACCTCAGCCAAATAATGAAGAGCAGACTTTCCGTCTTCGAATATGACCTCGTGTATATCGAGTCCGCTCGCCTCGAGAAGTTTTATCATTTTCAAATTGCATCGTCCTAAAGCAAATTTGAAGAAATATCTTTTATCTTCAACACTCGGGAATAGAATTTCACAGTTCATCAAATCTATCACAATTCTGTCCATTAATTCGTCGTCTCTCCGTTTAGACCAACGTTTAAATACACGGCAAAAATCGTTAAGTCGAGCGTCGCCTTTTTCTATACTTTTCAGACGATTTTCCAATTTTCGTTGGCGAGTTGCGTATTCTTCGTTATAAATCAAGGACATTTTGAATCAACTGTACCTCGGTGAATAATGACGAGAATCGCCCTAAACACAAAACAATTAATACTAAGCAACGAGCACGTGGTTGAAGTCACTACAGTTCATAGAGGCTTTCTTTTGTTTCCTGGCCTTAGTGTTAACCGAATTAGGCATTGTCCCGATATGATTTGACCGCGAGGTGGCGCACTTGTGCTATCCGACTTATTACCATTATTATTATTTCTACAATGTAACGACTGTAAAGCAGACGATGAACTTCTTTTCGCTTTATACGAAAAACGTATCGTGCGCATGACGTCGGATAACACAAGTGCGCCACCTCGCGGTCAACTCATATCGGGACAATGCCTAATAGAGTCCGACGCAACACTATTTTAGACTCTTGAAGTTTGAACTTACACTGCTGACTGCAGAGGGGTGAGTGAGAGTCGCGAGATAATGTGTCCGCAACTCGCTTCTGCGTAGAAGAGTGATGCAGACTTCAGTGATTAGATCGCTCTATAGGGCTTTTTCACTGTCATCAGTGACGGTCACGAATCGACCAGCTCATTTGCCTAAAGGCAAAACAAACAGACGTATAGGGCTTTTTCACAGTCGTCAGTGACGGTCAAAAATCGACCAGCTGATTTGCCTGGAGGCAAAACAAAGCGACCGCCCATACACTTTACATGTTAAAGTTGGTTGGTAAAAGTACTTGTAATTAGTTTACCGTGCAGTAAAAAAATAAATAAAAAATATCTGGAGAAAGCGGAAATCCTCGTGTATCGAAATATCGAAGCGGTTTTTAGTAAAAGTCTTCAGTTTGTAAATAAAAAATGTTGAAATTTCGGCTTTTTTGTCTGTGATATTGTCAATAAACTCTAATAAAATAGTTATTAAAAGTGGTTTTTTGGGTTAAAATACTAACTCTCGAGCGGGGAAGTTTTTATTCTTTCAAATGACCGACGAAAAGCCAAAAAACAATCGTTATTCCGAAGAATTAAAGACATCTAACCCAGGTCTACTGCCATTTCAAAGATAATTTTCTTAATTTGTGCAAATATTACTTTAAATAACTCTTTACAGCTTTTTCAGACTTCAGGCTTTGAAAGAAAACTTATTTTTGCGATTTAAGGTGAAAATAATTGAAAAATAATTAAAATGTAACTACGCATGCGTTACATCGGTTTTACTGTCACATAAATATGGCACTTAAATTAATTATTATAAAATAACTACTCGGTCAATGATACTTTGAAAAATATTACTAGATTCATCGAATCTACAAAATGAAAAATTTCATTTGTTATGGACTAAATTTTTGATGTCAAAAAATAACGCATTCGACTATTAAACTTCTGTAGCATGTTGAATGAATAATTGTATTATTACGTATTAATACGTGATATGTACATAAGATATATAAACTTACTTTAAAAAAAGTTTAATTTGATAGTACACTAATATATTACTAGTGTAATATGTGTATTTATATTTTATATACAGTCTTCAAAAATAAGTACATATAAGTTATGTACCTTTACTTTAAATCTTTCGATTACACCGATTTTTCAAATTAAAATAATTTTCATTCATAAGAATACAAAGATTAGATTTTCTTGCACGAATTAGAGCAAAAATTTCTAAAATGAGCTTTTCGTGAAAGAAAAGTACTCCTTGTTTATATTTTTTTAAATTAAAATTTAATTTACAAAATATTTATTTATCTAAGTATAGTAGAGCTCATTTTAGAGATATTTACTTGACCTTGTCAAAAAAAAAAAAAAAAAAAAACTGAAAGTTACACTTTTATGAATTAGATATTTGTCTTAGAATGTCATCATCGGGGTTCTTTTTCTACCTCTTCTCTGTTTTCGACTTAAGGGCAAATTCGACGTCGTTTTGTTTGCTCAAGGGCAGCAATTGTTTTACTACCTTACATGTAGGTCGCTCTTTCGGATTGAGGCTTAATAATTTCTCTACGACGTGTTGCTTAAACAAACCATAACGAATATATGATTAAAAAATACGATCTTTACTTTGCTTGACCATTATATTATGAGGTATAAATATTAATTTTACCACTTGAGGACGTTCTTTTTTCAGCTCTGGCGGATATCTCAACTTTTGTAGATTTTTCAGTGTATTTTCTCTATGTGCCCTATGGTGAAATGGAATCATCAGCTCAACCAATACAATACCTACCGACCACACGTCTACTTGGCTGTTGTATTTTTTAGTAAAGTCTTTTATCTCTGGAGCCATATAATATTTTGATCCAACTTCATGCATTTTTTCAGCTTCCTCTATTCTAATTACAAGGCCAAAATCGGCTAATTTCAGTACTTCATTTTTGATAAGTATATTTTGGGGCTGAAATAAACAAATTTTATTAGCTCGGATTTATGTAGATTTACAATTATTTTGCCAGTGAAAATAATTACTTTGACATCCCTATGAATCCAGCCTTTAATATGCATGAATTCAACAGCATCAAAAATTTGGATCAACCATTTTACCATTGCGTGGTATCGCCTCCTTATGTTATTTTGTAGCCAATTGAATAAACATGAGTCCGCAAGTTCGAAATTAATATAAACTGTGTACTTTCCAGAATCATCAGAAGAATCGGCCGCGGAATATAACATTTTTAATTTTTTTCTGAAGTTGTTCAAGAGTTCTTGATTTTTTTCCTCATCTTTTAAAAATTCTTCAAACACATGTATTTGTCGAACCGAAGTTTTTTCTATCCAGAAATTAATAAAACGAATGATATTGGGGTGACTCAAATTTTTTGCGGCAATAATTTCTTTTTCAATATCGAGTTTGCTTGTTTTTGTTGAACTACAATCAAATTACAGGAGTCCCTCGTATAACGCGGGTTCTTATAACGCGGTTTACCCTATAACGCGGTTTATCGAATGCTCAGTTACCTCATATAACGCGGAATTTTGGAACCCTATAACGCGTATTTACGTAGCAATGTTCATTGTTTACGCATACAATTTTTTTAAATAACCTATTTTTTTGATATACACCGATATACACGTATTTTTTCGGAGAGTCCTTTCTATCATTTGATTTATATTTTTATTTAACTGCAATGGCACCAAGTCCAAGAAAATCGTTAAAGCCAACGAGGAAAGGCTTGAATCTCGCGGAGAAATTAAAAGTGCTCAATCTTTTGAGAAGTGGTGAACGAGTGGCTGCTATTGCTAGACGCTTTGAC
>CACVKI010146142.1:0-13134 GCA_902732785.1 Trichogramma evanescens | reverse complement strand
AATGCGATTTCCGCTGCCCAATCCACGACGCTGGATTCCGGGCCGCTCACACACACTCGCTCACAATGCACCCAAAATGCACGCGTTGCAACGCATCACACTCGCGGCGCGATTTACAGCGGGCTTACAAAACAATCGATTCCGACTTGCGTGTGTCGCTCGAAACCGGGCCCAAACTGTACTACACTGTAACTCGCTGATCGTACGCGTAATTAGTCGCGACGCGCTCGCGTTTCGCGCAGTCTCTTTGCTCACGTGATTTTACGTCTCTATCTCTCTCTTGTTGCGATCTGCCGTGGTCGCGCTTCTGCACCTGTAAGAAATCTCACGTGTGATTACAAAATATTCTGATATTGGCTTTGAGGGAGAGAGAGACGAGATCTTGCCCAGATTCTCGTCACAGTCATTATAACCTAAAGCAGTATAGGAGATTCCACTTCTCAGTATATGAACGAAAAACCTGCAAAGTTGAATAGTCAAGGACAAAGAACGTGCTTGAATGTCAAAAGTGAACAACATATAAGTTACTAGTAATTACTTTTTAGTTACATGTACGAACTATTGAAGTTGAGTCACTTATTTTACTTTAATGTATTTTCACATCTCCCTTGACAAAATCGCTCAGCATCGTCGAATTGGTTTCGTCAGAAATTCAGAATAAGAGAGAAAGAGAAAGAGAGAGAGAGAGAGAGAGTAAATCCTCATGCGCTTGATTAGTTCTGCTATCCTTCCATTTAGGAAGCATTTAGGTTTGGCATTAAAATATAATTGCCTACTGAGGACCACGTATTAGAGAGGCAAGTCACGAATCTCGTTGCACGTACTCTCTAGCAGTGCATCTATTTTTCTTACTTGCAAAAGTAAAAATCAGCGGCAGGATGGCCTCTCTCCCTCAGGATACGGTGATTTTTACTCGTTCGCTACCACTACCACCGCGCAAATTTCTAATCACTGCACGCGAAGCCGAGAGCAAAGATTATAAGGAGGAGCTCTGATGCTCGAAATATATTTAAAGCACAAGTTCTATGCCAAGGTTATGATGGTAATAGAGTCACCGTCGCCTTTCTTTAACGAAATGTAAACCATGAAATTAATTCTAGATTGCTGTGCTTGCGCAGTGTCGTACAGTGCCCGCGTCGCGCTTAAAATATGAGAGACTAGGAGTGAGTAAGTGGGTAAGAGGGGCTTATATTGGGATACAACGTACAATCACACAAGTTTGTGAGACGTGATACTGTCGTAAAAAATGTGTAAAAATTTTTGGCAAAGCCGAGAAACCCCTACACATGCACAAAGTTTCATTTTTCGCGTAACAAGGAATATGTTGTAGCTTTGAACTCGAAAACGATTTCTGTTTAGATTTGCGTCACATCGGGGTCATCAAATGAAGTTAATAAATTGAATTTATTAATAGTAGATAAATTGATCTTTATTGATTGACAGAGTAGAAACAATTGAAAATTTTTCTCTGCTTGCATATCTCCTCTTGTAGCAACATAAAAACAAAACATAAATAAGAAATTATTGAACACCTTGAATGCAGCCAAAGTCCGGACGCAGCACGATTATTGAAATTGTCCGAAATACAGTAATTCCCTACAATTTTTGGTACTGAGTATTTGCGATTTCACGCATTCGTGAATTTAGAATGAATACCCTTTTTTGGTATTAGTGAAAAGTTAATTTACATATTCGTGGTTTAATTTGAAATTTCAATTTTATTTAGTCAGATTTTCGCAAATCAATCTTAGCTTCATAACAATAATGTCAACATCATTTGTTGACCGTTATGGACGCAACAGTCGTTTAATAATAATAGTTGATGCAGACACGTGCTGTAAGATGCAACTGAACAATTTCCAGAATTAGAGAATTTTTCTTGAAATTGGAGTCTCTATTATTTCCGAGACTTTCTTGGAATTCACAACAAATTCGTGTGTAATAGAATAATTCATGAAAAAAAAAAAATATCATGCCCTCGTAATTCAACCCACCATTTTTCATAAAATCAATGTTTTAATATTCGTGCCATCTTTTTGGAATGCATTAACTGTAAATAGCGGGGAATGACTGTACTTATCACAGCTGCGTTCGACTGCATGTCTATTTAGGGCCTGTAGAGCTGTGACTCTATGTACATATTACAATTATACTTGAGTAAGTTTACGTTTACTACTTTTACAAGTTTGAACAGTTCATCGATAAGCTTAGAACTTGAGGGTGAAAAATTTTCAATGCGAGGATAAATGCACTCGCATGCGTACGTTTGCTACTTGAAATGCGTGATTGGGGTTTTTGCGTATTAGCTATATTTGCTCCTAGTGTGCGCAGGAAAGGGACCTAAGCGCAAACAGTACCATTTATCGCCTAAATTTCAAATTCAATGAATATGTAACTACATGTCCGTCCACGCAGTCAGTTGAGTCTATCAAGCCAGTGGTTTGACAACGACTATAGGTCGATAATGACGATAGTAACAAATACAACAACAGTTGTAACCATAATAATAACATCAGCAGCAATAATAATAATAATAATAATAATAATAATAATAATAATAATAATAATAATAATAATAATAATAATAATAATAATAATAATAATAATAATAATAATAATAATAATAATAATAATAATAATAATAATAATAATAATAATAATAATAATAATAACAATAACAAAAATAATAACAACAAAAACAACAACAACGAACCCATCATCTTTTGAAGTTGAGTTCTGTACTCTGTGTGGGTGAATCCGCAGCACCTCAATATATATCGTGTCTACCCTAAATCCACGCGCTCAAAGTAGACACAAACGATGACATGGACTGTTGCAGCGGCAGCAGTAGCAGCAGGGGAGCGATGACCAATTATAAACCCTTTACAGACATCGTCCAAGCGTGTAAAGAAAGAGAGTCCATCGTATCCCATGCACACAATCAGTTAGAGTCGAGCTCTTTGGTAACATGCATGAATGAGCTTTCGGACGCATCTACCGCTTGGCTCTCGACTAAATACGTATGGGTATTTTTCTTATTTTTCTTGGGCCTATCGGCGTGAACCTATAACTACAGTCAGCTCTTTTGTACGATCCTGCGCTCGACTTACGCTTCAACAGATTTGACTGCTCGTACAAGAATAAACTCGTACCTTCATAGTATACAGGTGTCAGTGTACACCAAACTAGCCAATGCATTTTGCGGGTTGGTCGTATATTGCGCCTAAATTGAGTATCAAAATAGGCGTGATTCAATTCAGCTGAAGCTTTTTCGTTTGTTTCATTCCGTTTATAACTTACTAGTGATATGAGGCGCGCTCGCGTGCGCCAACTAATCAAGTGAAATTAAAATAACCAATGACTTACTAATATAAACATTTAAGCAAACGCTACATTTAAGTTGTCCCACTAAAAAAATTATATGAACGATCGACGCGAGATTCCGACCAATCATGAAGCGAGGCCAAGTTACTCTTCGACCAATGAGGTGACGAATAAAACGACTTCACATGATTTTTTTAAGGAAGGAAACAGATAAGTATAAAGTCAATTTTCTGATAACTCAACCGTTCAAAAAACTTTTCACGAGTCCGATATGATGGAAGTATTGTTTGGCATATCTAAACTCGTACTCATAGAAAAACCTCCTAGAAAATCAACGCATTAAATAATAGATAAGAAAAAATGAATATGTCATAAAAAAATTTTTGGAGGTGATTTTCAAGTACAAGCAATTCGAAATTGCAATTTAAAAAACTGATTTTTTGAAAATTCATTCTGATAAAAGTTCACTTATGCAATTTTCTGGCTCAATAAAGGTCTTAAATAAATAAAAGCAAAGAACAAAAAAGTTTTAGAGTTAGTCAAGAAATTCGTTTGAATTTTCTCAAAATTATTTGATTTGAAACTCCAGTTCATATGACCTCTTTTTGATAAAATTATGGATTTTTTATTCGAACAAATATGAAAAATATTTGTTGCTGTGTATTTTAATGTATAAAATAAGAAAAAAATCTTTTCAACATTTTTTCCCTCTTGAGTCATCCTAAATTATAATTTTCTACAAAAATATAAGGTTTCACTTTTAGATGTGTAATTGAAGCCAAACAATTTAAAAATAAATTTGAACTTATACATATTCCAATGCCAAAAATAAGTAAAAAAATGTCCAAGCTTCGCCCCGCATAGTAACGTCACGAAAAAAAATTTTTTCAATAATTTTTTCTCGACCCTGGACAAAAAAAAGGATAAAAATCTGGAAAAATTCAAAGCTCTTTAGACTGTTGTAAAGTACCTCTGTGAATTCTTCATTATTTTAAATCTAAAATGACAAATCTATTTTATCAGAAAACAGTGCTTTGTGGAACTTACATTTGATATTGAGGTCTAAAATCTCGGCTTCGGTAAGCTTTTTTATGTACTATAACATATCAACATCATCCCCGGCCTACAATTATTTAAAACAAGTTTTTATTACATATTGCGGCTTATTTATCCTCAATTGTTATGCGCTCGATTAGACTCTCTTAACGAACGTTAGCGTCAAATTAAATAGTAATTTATATTCTCGCAGCTGCATTAGTTTTATGGGCATATGTAGAGTGGGACTAATCATGCCATTCGCAATCTTTAAGTTGAATAGAAACATGTGACTGCCCAATATTAGTATTCGAGTCATTCATAACGCGTCATATATGCCATAATACAACAGACTTACATCTTACTTATAGAGAAAAGAAATAGATTTGATTAGATTAGACAGATACACAGACAGAATGCAACTAACTGTTGGATCCAGATTTTGCTATACTCAAATAACTTTTGGTCAAATACGTTTGTCCATTATAAAAATATACTTTTCGAACTGCCTACAACACGATTTACAAATGCATCTGAAAGTAACGATCCGTATTTTGAGTTACACGACTGGACATTGTTTTAGTAGTTACAATATATCTTTAGCTGGCTATTGAACAGTGCATTGCTACGCGCTCACAAAACAAAACAATTATCGATTTGTTGCAGCCGCTTTGTTTCTCTTAAATTATTATACACATATTTTAACGCGCTCACAGCCACGTTATACGCGTAAAACATGCACGCAAGGCTTTTAGCGCCTGAGTTCGTCGCTCGCCCGAGAGCTTTCCATCGCCTGCGTATAAATATCAGCAGCTGGTGTCATTTATGTAGCAGTATGAGAAAGAGGAGGAAAGTAGATCACTCGCGCGAGAGCAGAATGTCAGTACAATACGAAAAACTGACAATATTTCAATTTTCAAGCGCGCGCAAATATTATAGCGAGTAAGCTGCTTCTACCGACATGTTGCTACTTCATTATATCAGTATTCATAACTGCAACGAGATTCATAAACAAGCCCAATGAAAACAAATATGCTCAGACACGAAAGCGGGGGAGAATTGATATTTTTTACCATAAATCATATACGGCTGTGTACAAATATACATTCGTGGGCAAAGTAAATTGGTTTGATTACAATTTTGTATAGTTGTCTCAACAAAACTGAAAAAAGCACAATTAAAATATTTGGATAATTTCTTCGACATTAAAACTACTATTTTTACAAAAATCATCAATAAATAATGAGTAAATCTCCATCTACTCACTCGTGGAGGATACGGAAATGCCTCCAAGTGTTTCTGATCATTACATAATTTGATTATTTTTAATGCCATTTTGTCATAATTTTTAATACATTTAAAGAAAAATTGTAGACTACTTTTGTAGAATTATAAAAAAGGAGGATAAACTTTTTAAATTTTTTCAGTAAACACCAAAGTAGGTATCGGGAAAGGGGGTAGTTGGAAAGTGGTGGAAGCAGTGACATCAGGGGTAGCTCGGCGTGGAGGCGGCAAAAGACTAAAAGAGAGGGATGAAAGGGGCGGAAGGCACACATAGATGGCGCATCGGCAGCTAGTGAATTTCCTCTCAAAGCAAGGGGAAGCAACAGTGGCAGTTGGATGCCGCTAGCGGTGGCCAGGGTTACTCACCGCACGAACACGTAGCAGTAGCAAGACGCGAGTTGCAACTGTCATCTGCAAGCTCGACCGATCGGCTCGGCAGCGCCAGCGCAAGCCGTAATTCTTGATCGATCGATGTTGAACGTCAAGGAAGATATTTCAATCGTAGAGCTCGATGGGCAATTCAAAAAAATTCCAGTGCCTGCATTGATTATAGTGAATCTTGCCGGATATTGAGCATAACACGACTCGTTTCCATCCACGTCATTGTTTAAGTCTAACATAAAAGGTAAGCGTATGAAATAATTTTTTTTACATTTCTTCGTAATCTGTTTTGGTGAAAACTACTGTCATGTTGTCATGTTTTGTGCGCGGATAATCACGAGCCATGCGCCAGAAATAAGGGAATGAGCTATGGTTTGAAAAATAGTACGAGACAATTTCATCTTCGCATTTCGTTTTTAACAGTTTATCTTATATAGTTTACGTATTAAGTGCTCTAAAAAAAAGTACGAAAGAATGAAAATCAGAAGATGATTTTTTCCAATTAATTTATTGCAAAATTCAACAATCGTTGAGCGCTACTTCGGAAAATCTGTTCACATACAGTTTCATTTATTTACTACTACAAGCGTACAAAATCCCTCTGTGTCACTTGTTGATCCTATTATATATACTTCTAAAGCCTTTGAATCGAGTTCAGTCGCACGATAAGCGTAAAAATTTGTTTTATCCGAGTTGCAATTTGTAGCGCTAGGGCAGCATTTGTTATTGACATTTTGCAAACGGCTAGTATGTGATTTGCATACCTTGTATTACATTATAATACAAACGGCATCTCTACCCAGCTGCGCGCCGCTCGAGCGCCATGCATATGATGTGTGAAGTAACTCGCGTGAATAATTGTTTTTATTATTAATGCATTTATGAATCTCAACAATAATCGATGCGGTTCAATAACGATTAAAGGCTACCTTCTGATCGCATATCGTCGAAAATCCACGAGATAAAAATGCACTTTTTCTTATTTCACATTCATGCACGTATACACGAGCACATACTTTGATTTATTCAAAATAAGATAAAAAGAGAGGCTGTACGAACACACGAGGTTGTTAGTAGAACGTTAGTAGTACGTTAGTAGAACGTATTTTTTTATTTGAGGAGTTGAATTTTCTCGAACGAATTACTTGAGAGTCGTCGTTTAAGAATTATTTCAGTTGTGACGCTTTATGAGTACATCATAAAACAATGGCATAAGCATAAGATTATAGCACGGTAGAGTAAAGCGCCCGAGCGCAGTGAGGGTTATTTCCTTTCTTGATCCTCCTGTGTTTTAGTGTTGGCGAAATAAGGGCGGGATACTGTTTACAAAAACGAGATTATCGCTCGCAATGTAAAAGTTTTTTCGTCAAAAGACAACGTGTTATGCGCATAAACAATTGATAGTGCAATGCATTGGACGAGCGCAGCAAACGAAAATTATCGTGAAAATTACTATGTTCACTTTAAATAGTACAGAGCCGGAATAAACTATGGCGTTTTTTTGTTATAAAATTTCATCTTTTACAAGTTTTATTTTTTCATAGTAAAAATTACCATAATCTGTTGAAGAAAATTGCAATACTTTGACTCGGTAGACATTTTTTAGTGAAAGTGGCAATTTTTATTATGGATTTTTTATCAATGTATCTTTTTTTTCTAATCTCTGTTGAAATGTAAACTTCAAATTAAACTAATAATAATAAAAACAGTTGTGACATTAGGACTTGTTGCTTCAAAACAGTTGCTACTGAGCAATTAGAACCATTGAGAGCGTAAAATATTTCATTTGAATACTAATTATCCGCGAAATATCCATCAAGAGGTTTGTGAGCCTTTAACGATATATTACTTAGATTTTCATTTCAGTCTACTTCGTTTTACCGGCAGAAGCAGAGTAATTCTCTGGCCTGCGTGCAGCTTCTCTCTTTTTGCAGTTGCGAGGAGTAATTTTCGCTCAAGGCTTGGTGAGTAAGGCTCGGCCGACACTCATCGGTCTTTTAACAAACGATTGAAACTTTCCAGGCAGCTCAGCCAAATACGATCTCGCGAATTATATAAACTCGCTCAATTCCATTGAGTGTCTAGTCTAATTTTATGTTATACTGTCTGAGAAATGAGGAAACAAGTGAGGCTCCGTTTTTTTTTTTTTTTTGTTTTTTTTAACATTGTCAAATGTACATGCGTAACAATTGAAAAGCGGATAGCTTATAATAATTAGAGTTAATAATACGAATAACGTGCGCGAGATTGCCTGTGTTAGATCCACTTTTCTTTAGATGTTACAAAGCGGCGAATAACTTGAGCGCATATTAATTTGGTAATAATGTATTACACAATTGAAATTTAGTATGTACACATTGGCGAATGAATTGAGCGAGATTCGCGCACGAATCCGTAATCCCAAGTTGCATCGTTCATAATATGCATGCGCATGGCGTGCGAGTTCAGTCGCGCTTATGTATGGTTGATGGTCATTAAAAGGACTCAGGGCAATGGAGCAAATGCCCGTAGGTAGCTCGCGCACGTTCCATAGTGTACATATTTTGTACCGTACATCGATTAATGACCGTTAAAAGGATCATTAAGTTTAAATATACCTACCTACGCGCGAGCTTCAGTACATATAGCGTGTACATAATACCCGTATACCAGTGCGAGATATTTCGTGACTCGTACAAACTTAATTGAATTATTATACGTGATTTTTTCTTTTTTATGCATACGTGCTGTCTCGGTATGAGTTCCTACCTCCCTCCCGCTGTCGGTCACGCTTAATTCACTTGCAGCAATATACGATCACATTTAACTTGCGAACGCATGTGATTTGACCCCTGCATGCGTAGACATATGCGTGCATTCTGATATTATTAACTCGTGCACGCAGTCACAAATTTTCGAGGTAATTTTCTCTATTTAACGACGAACGAGATTACCTCGAGTTCAATTTTATGATCGGTTGCCTTAAAAATTGATGCATGCGAGCACGAGATCAACCCAAAATATTTTTTGGATCTATTTATAATAATCAGAGCGTCAAATTGATGAGCTTGTGATTCACGAAAGAAAAAAAGATGCATAAGCGTCAGCACGAAAAATCATTAAAATTCTAATGGCATGCGTATAACCACCATCGCGTTTGCGATAATAATTTGGTGCAATAACTATTTTATACGGGAGAGGCAAACAATGATCGAGGGGTGTGGAAAGTTGTCTGCAACCGAACGGTCCACAATGCCGTACACATGTAATAAGGATGATGTAGAACGCGGGTATTAACGGCGCGACGCATCATGCTGCATGTATGCAGAGACCGATTACGCAAGCTCATCCGCCAGAGCTAGGCTTCTACCACAGTTCTGTGAGCGTACGTGAAATATTCGATTACCTACTGTGTTTCTATAAAAAGATTTTTTTATCAAATATAATATACATAGATACATACGGTTTTATATAACATGACCAGCAAACAAAATAGAAATAAGACAGATATCGAGAACACAAACAAGCCTTTGTTTTAAAACATGTACATCTAAACAAAATTTAAGAAAAATCCTCGCAAGTTCTAGAATTCATTGCTGTTCAGGAATTAATTAATTCAATTAGCTCATGTATAAGTAAACTAAACTCTGATAATCGAGATAAAATTTGTAGACACGATAATAAGACGATATAAATGGTAAACAAACTCTTTGTCTCGTACCATTTACAGTAGTGAGTCGAATATTTAATCGACATAACAAGAGTTGAGTTTAAACAAAAAAAGTTAATTAAAAAAAAAGAAAAAAACGAAGAAAAACCAGTGACAGCAGCAAAAGCTTCTTTTTACTTTTGCTTTTCTCCGATCAATCGATGCGTGATGCACACACTTCATGTATTTTTTATTTATCTTTTTTATTATACTATTTACACTATGTTTCTACATATAATCTATCCATTACTCGTTTTCCTTCTTGCTTTCCTCCACCTCCATGTACTCATTCAGTGAGTAAGAGCAAGTAAGAGAGCGAGAGAGATTCTCTTCATCCTTGCTTGATTGTACAAGCTCTAGACACTTCCTATACACTGTTGCACGTTTCTACGACGGCGACGCCAGTACCTGACGCCACTGATTGGATTGCGAGCTCAATTTACGCTTACTTCCACCGCGCCACGCCGGTACTGCTACTGCTGCCGTTGCTACTCTCTTCTTCCTTTTTTTTTCGTCGGTCCGCTACCACTACTACTATGTATATACATTTATCGAGAAATCACATAGCAACGAAGAACGAGAGAGATAGAGAGAGGGAGGGTAAGTAAAAACTGTGAGAGGGTTGAAATTTACTTTATCGAAGAGCGAAACGAGAAAATTATAAATTTTTGTACATCGCTTAAAGCGTATTTAAATGCAGCAATAAATGAAGTAGGTACACACCAGGTTGCGGGGAGTGAAAAATCTTTTAAATTAGTTGTAAAAAAATATATTTACGGATGAAAAGGCACCGAGAGAAAGTAGATCTTATTTGGCCGGCTGTCATGCATATATCTATACATTTTTATAAGCGAATAGTCTATCGGCATTTATTGTTCGTATCAGACAGGTAAAATCTTGGTGAAACCTTCTGCTCTCCGACATAAAAGAGGATTACGCGTATACAGTCATGACTTCATTAAACGACACACCGAGCGCAGAAATCGCACGATGCACCACTTCATACCTGCCAGCTTAGGAATGAAATTATTAGCGCCGACAATTTTTCATGACATTTTTAAATCGAGCAAACGCCCAAAGAAAAGTCAATTTGTCGACTCAAGATAAGTACCGCTACAAGGGCGGCGACCAGTGCCTAGCATGAAATTAATACTTAATCTCTCTCTCTTTTGCCCAGCTCTGGAATGGCAGCGCTCGTGTTTATTTTTATGTAAATAATTGCGATACCAGTTTATCTGTTCAACGATAAATTACACTTGGGCCTTGGCTGTTTAACAGGAGAAAATTTTATTAAAAAACTTTACGCGCTCATTTGACTCTACGCGGTACTCTAGTATATTTTTAGCTTGGCAATCGTTATTTAGCAAAACTTAAAAGCGGAACATCATTGCGGCATTAAATACTTTTTTAAATTTGCTCAAACGGACAATAGTTTAGTTGCTGAATTAATTTGGAGTAAACTATCAATGTAATATAATTTGACTTTTAGCTTCACCCTATGATGTGAGCACTCACAGATATGTAAAGGCTCATCTGAAAATCCAGATTCACTGGTATCGGAGTGACTCCGGAAAAGCTTCGCAGTGTGCGTGTTAAAGCTTCTTTTCTTCACGGAAGCAGATTTGTCATGCATCGTGGAAACCTTGTAAAAGGCATAAAAATCCAAAAAAATAAAAAATCAACCGGCAAAGGATCGATTGGAGAAAAAAGATAGGTAATTACCTCGTCGTGCACGATCGCAGCTTTAAGATTAGAAAGTCTTTTGGATCTCCTTTATTCGTGAGCGAGAGAGAGAGAGAGGGAGAGAGAGAGAGAGAGAGTCGAGCTCGATATACACTCTACAAGAGAAAAAGTGAGTGAGAGACGATATTGATAAGGATAAAAAGGACTTTTACTATATATATAGACTATATAGACCCACCTGAAAAGAAGCTGGGCTTGGTGCGGATCAGGAGCTTAATGATGATTATTAGCTTTATACGTACACCCCCTTCCTTCGGCCCGTGTATAGTTGAATAAAATAATACCTATAGCTACGACGACATGCTCGAACGCGAACACGCTGTTCAACGCATACAATCTGTAGATAATATCAAATTTTACTTTGCTCGCGACAGAAACTTTTATTTTTATTAGAAGTAAGATTGATGCGAAACGAGCTCTCTCTCTCTCTCTCTCTCTCTCTCTCTCTCTCTTTCTCTCTCTCGCTCTCTCGGCTACGTTGATTTAATTCGACCGCGTTTACTTCCCTGTTGATGCGTTTCCCTTCCTTTTTTGTAATGACATTTCTGATGCCGTTTTAATCCGAAGCCACAAGTTTTTATTAATGTTCCCGTTACCTTTCTGCCCCCAGCAGCAACTATGAGAATGAAGGAAAAATGGGTGAAGTGTAATTTGTGTCTTGCAAGGCAAAAACGCGCGAGGAAATTAGATACTTTTCAAATTCTTACAAATGAGACGTCTAAAATGATTATATGTTTTATAAAACGCGTATATTTGTGAGATTCAAGTTCCTCTCACCATAAGCTATTTCATCTTTATTTATTCGAAACGGCCGAGCAAGTTGAGTCATACAAGAAAAGCTAAGTTTACTAGCTGTGTGAGTACTCGAAAAAACTCGAGTACTCCAGTTTTTTCGGGTACTCGAGTTTTGATCGAAAATCTGACACCAGATTCGGAAAGTTCATTAAATTTTGCATAGATTATGCTAACTCGCAAGTTTTCCAGACCCCATTTTCAGCAAAAGTACAACTGTTCAAAAATGTATCAAAAATGTGTCCGTTCCGGACTTAATGGGTTAAATTATTTTATCACAAACATTTCAGTGGGTTAACAGTTTGAAAAATGTTAGTTTGACGAATACTTTACAAAATTAATTTGATTTCAATAATACATATGTATCATAGTCGAGAAATTGTTAATGGTGTAAGTACTAATAATTCTTATGGTGGTAATTCTTTTTTTCAAAAAGATTATTCGAAGCAAGTATGTCAGTTCGGACACTACAGTAAGAATTAAACTTACCTATGTTTACCTATGAACCTATGATTACCTATGATGTGAAATCACTTTTTGACGAGTACACAAGCAATTATTGAAGACATTGAATTATTGAAGCTATTGTTGAAGACATAAGATTATTAATAAACTCAAAACTAATTATAAATATTATTATTCATCAGCTATGAAAAAAATAAAATGAAAAATATTCACTCGAGTATTCATGCAAACTAGTATTCTCATTCAAATGAATAAAACTCATAATTAATATCGTAATTTAAATATATGCGATTGGATTCAAGTACAAAAATAAAACTTTAGTACTTACGTTTCAAATATATAAACATTGAAAACGATTCTAACATTAACCATTATGAGTTTTTTCAAGTCTATTGATAAAATATTCATAAAAACTATATTCA
>CACVKI010146138.1:0-49749 GCA_902732785.1 Trichogramma evanescens | reverse complement strand
TTAAGAATATATATGTAAAAGTACTCTACGATTATTAGTTATGAAAGTCGAAAATCGGTCCGTCACAAAGCTTCCTCTATGAGGAAGCAAAATAACCAACTACAGCTGAATGAAATCTCGTATGTCTCGCCTCGTTTGGGTAAATTACATGCGACGGTCCTTGGAAATTTCTATTTCGTACGTTCTACATGTACACAATCCACAAATTCAGATCGTAATTTCATTTTTATAAATTATCTGGTTTTTCAGCTTTTCGAGGTGCAACTCGTTGTTTCGACATTCTTGACGGTTTTTTTCGAACTAAACCTGCTATAATGCAGCCATTCGTGCAGCGGTGTGCACGAGACAATTCGATCGTGTATTCACAGTATAGAAAGAGATCGTTCTATCTTCGTCGCTTAATTGAACGATCGCGAAAAATTGCCCATCTTCATTTTTACTTTGACACGTGTCTTTATTAATATTCTAATTTTGTCGTTCATAAATCGTAAATTGTGCGGGGCTAATTAAGTAAAAACTAACGATTCAAATTTTATGCCGATATTTGGAAAAGTCAATAGCCAAAGAACGATCGCGAAAAATTGCCCATCTTCATTTTTACTTTGACACGTGTCTTTATTAATATTCTAATTTTGTCGCTCATAAATCGTAAATTGTGCGGGGCTAATTAAGTAAAAAATAACGATTCAAATGCTATACCGATATTTGGAAAAATCAATAGCCAAAGCTACACTCGCCAATACTCTCGAGTATATCTTTCGTCGAATGCTAATAATACATTTTTTATAGGCATTGTAAATCAAAGTCGCAACAAAAAAAAAGTTCGCCAACGACGCACGAAACATTGTTATCGTTAATTAATAAAATAAACAAAATCATCGTTGAGATTTGAAATTTCTTCATTAGTCTCTGCTCCGACACGATTATTTTTCTATAAATACACTTTTGCATACTCGTAAATTGTAACTACAAAATCAAGGAACGTCATTTGGAGCAGGGAATCGACACATGTTTATTTAATATTTCAATTTGAACTCGATACGAGTTGCACTACTTATAATCTCTGCTGCGCGTACACGACCGAAGAATTTTAAGTTAATTTTCATCAAATTATGCTTTTAATTATATATATTTTTTAATTTTATTGAAAGCTAGAAAGACAACCTAAAACTTTTGACTTGAAGTCAGTTGAATCGTCCCAACCATTAAGAGGATGTCTAGAGCAGCGAAACAATTATTGATGATTTAAGGACATTGCTTTAGGAAATAATGTAGTGAAAATTTCAACAACTTGATTCGTGTGAAAAGTAAAATTTTAATGTGAAAAAACTTAACAATATCAAAATACATTTATTAGTCGTATATTTAAATTTTCAGCAACACTCGCATCTATTTTACAACAAATTTTCTATGCTTCGATCGCATTTCTCATAATTTCATCATTAAAATATTGAAAAATAGTCAAAACATCGTATATAGTTGCAGATCTTTCTTTACAATTAGAATAAAAATTTCACGTATACAATTATGATGATCTCGTTAAATTAATTTGTACATGTCATGACTACTTATTAACTAAAGTGACTTATCGAAAAAAAAAAAACTAATTAATTTTTGTTTTTACATCAAATAATAATGATAATATCTTGGATTCGATAAACTATTTGGTTATAATTTCTTACAAAATTAAAAACAACAAGAACAATTTCCACACAATTGGCGTGATAAAGTACACATATTATACTTTTGACTCGTTAAATACGAGTCGACGAAACAAAACAAAAATGTTCTTCTATAATATCACAGGAATGCATCATTTTTTTTTACGTTAAATAAAAACAATTAAACGCCCGTATACAACTCGGTGGCATTTAACGCTAAAAACTTAACAAAAAATGAAAAAAAAAAATACTTGTTGACGTATATTATTATTATTATACACGTTGGACAACGAAATGTATATCGGATCATGCGTACTTACGTAATAGAAAAAAAAACCGATTCCTCTATATACACAGTAACAATAAGTTAAGAATCCATCGAATTTTCCACACGCCGACCCTCGTCGTCGTCGTCTTAGCGCTGAGATTCGTATACATTAATGTGTTTTTTTTTCTGTGAAATACTGCCATCTCTCCCGCTCGACAATTCATTCATTACAGCCAGCAGCAACAGCCGCAGAATTATTGAATAATTACTTCAATTTCGTCGGGTGCGTAAAGGCGATCGACACACACACACACACACACACACACACTCACACAATCCACACACTTACAACACGCATTCGGCGGGCAAAGGCGATAATCTCGGGTACATACATACATACATACATACGTACGCTTTATGTACTACGTGCACATGAAACATGCTGATATCGCGCAATGATATTTTAAGTTTCTTTAAGCCTCGTGCAAACATCTCATGCTACATCGATACGCGATGCCTCTTCTCTCGCTCTCGGGGTAAAATATATAATAATAATGTATACGTGTATTATCCACACTCACGCGATTCGTCGCCAGTACAAATTTCGTGGAAATAATAGATAATCGCGCGTACCGTGCACTTGGCCGTCTTTTTTTTTTCCTCAAAAAAAAAAATAAAATAAAAAAAAATTGCCACGCACGATGTACTCTGCCGCTGCCGCTGCTTCTTTACTTAGTCTTTACATCACTCGTCCAAATCGACGTCGGCGCCGGACTCGAAGCGCCGCAGCGGCATGTACTTCTTCTCGGTGCACGCGCAGCCCGAGTCGAGCCTCAGCCAAGTGTTCGGCCGGCGGCCGCCGTCCCAGCGCAGCTCGATGTCCCGATAGAGCTGTATGCAGCAGAACGCGCCGCCGCCGCCGCCGCCGCCACCCTCGTCGTTGTCTTTGCCGCCGCCGTTGGATTTTTTGTCGGGGACGCCTCTGCACGTGGATCCGCGCTTGAGACACGTGAGATGGAGGAGATTTCTGGGCTCGCGGCCCGGCTCCTCGGGCACCGGCACTATCTCGTAGGGGCACACAGTTTTGCCGTGAGCCGCGCTGATGTCGTACAGGAAGGGGTCGTCGGTGCTGTTGCGCGGCTTCGAGGGCGATTCCGTCGGTCGACGATGTCGGCCCGAACGATCGCGATACCTCGAGGCTCGTCCGCCGTAGTCGTCCTCCTCCTCGGAGTTACTCTGGCTCTGGTCGTTGCCGTCGAGCTCGGGCAGTCTTGGGGGCTCGCGACGGACCCGAGACAGTGGCACCAGCGACGCTTCGTCGATGTCGTCGTTCTCCTCGAGACTCGACGATTTTGGCTCGTCCTCGAGCAGCTGCTCATCTTGCCGGTGGTGATTGTTGTGGTGATGATCGTTGTGATGGTGTTTGTGGTAGTGGTGGTGGTGGTGGTAACGGTGGTGGTGGTTGTGCTGCTGCTGATGGTGGTGGAGCCGATGATGCGTTTCCGAATTGTAATCGCCGCCGGTGCTGCGACAGCGAGCTTGCGCAATCAAGTGGAGGAGAACGAGCGTCGTCAAGCAGAGGATCGTCGTTGATCGAGTTCTGGCAAACATCTTCCGAACTGCCGATTTTTCTGGAGCTCGATTTCTCGAAAGCCCAAGTCCAAGTAGTAAGTACACACACTAGCCTCGAAATCGATCTCGCACTGTATATAATAAGACGACTCCCCCCCCCAGAGATCCTCACACACAAATCGGTTGAGATCGGTATAAAAATCGCGCACTGTTGCTTCGGTCGTCGTTGTTTATGACACGCACTCAACTCAACTCAACTCCACGGTACGGTCTCTCTCGGAGATCTGTCGTGGTCGATCAATCGCTCGTGTTTACGATCGGAATCGCGAACGCAACCCGGTTTATAAGAGAGAGCCGAGTGCTCGCTGTCTCTCTCTCTCTCTCTCTCTCTCTCTCTCTCTTAGACACACACCACTCTCAGCTGGCGGCGAAGAGTTGCTAGTAGCGAGCGAACGAACGATCGAGCGCTCTCGGCATATAGCACGCGCGCGATTTGTTCGAGCGCGCGAATGAGTGAGCTTTTTTCTGGCCGCGCCGCGGGGAGACGGGAGGGGTTTCCCCCCGCGCGCCGCTTCATATACGCACGAGACGATGAAATGTGTGTGTACGTAGCGGCGCGCAAAAACATCACCGAATCCGTGGAGGCAACAGGTGGACGGGGTGGCGAGCCGATATCGCTACAGGTGGGACTCGCCACGCCGAGCGCCGCGAGTCTATACGCATGTATAGATATTATAATTAATCTCGGCGCGCGCGCGCCGCGCTCGCTGCCCCACTGTAACAGCAGCAGCAGCAGCAGCAGCTCTGCACGCCCAACTCTCCCTCCCATACTAAAGCTGCGGCGATAACAGGATAATGTTGACACTTCGATGATCGGTATATACTATACGCGTGTATGACTGCCGATCATCATCATCATCATCATGATCGTCGTCGTCGTCGTCGCGACATGCGCGCACCCGACGATATATATATTGTAATTGCGTGTATTTTCACCTTCACGCTCTCTACACCTCTTCTTCTTTCTCGCACTTTTATACGCGCACCTGTGTGTATGTTATACAGCCAATTGACGTCAGTCTTTTTCGCGAGCCGCGATCGAGATTGTGCGTCGTCGTCGTCGATGCACACACGAGACGCGCGCACGTAGGCATCGATAATTTTTTTTCTATTCGATATTTCCTCAAACGAAGAAAATATCTGTAATGAGAAGGTATATATTTGTCCAATGCATTCGACGGTAGGAGGCCTCGATCGGTATGACGCGCGCACGAGAGAGAGAGAGAGAGAGAGAGAGAGAGAGAGATCGGTAAGAGATGCAGTACCCGTAAAATTGCGCGTCTGGCACCAAACTATCGCTGAATCGATCATTGGTCACCCTCGACTCTTTATTTTTTACATTTATAATGGGAAATCGAGATAAATGTCATCGTTTTCGTCCACGTTCGCAACGAAGATCCTTCCCTTTCCCATATTTAGTTATTTGATTCACGCATTAGTGTGAGTTTCGTTGTTTGTCGGATAATTATGCAAAAATTCATTAAAGTACAAATTGATAATAGTATTTTTCAACGGCACGTGTTCGTTACTGCACGTTCGATAGTAAAAGTGCACGCAAACTTGATATTTTATATCTTAATAAAAAATAATGTCTATGCTTCGAAGGCAAAGTTTATTTCCGAATTTTAATTTAATCAATAGTTTAAGAACACGTGAAGGGAAGCATGTCTTTCTTTCTTTCTCCGGCAACTTGACGGAGAAGCTTGAAACGCCAATTAGCATAAGTTTCTAAGCTGCATAGTATTAATCGCGTGCTCGTACGTCAAACTTGTCGCTTTACTTTTTAAATGAGATTTTACTTTAACAGTGACGAACTCGTGTGTCATATATTTCATTATTATACAATGTTTTTATTCATCACGTTACTTCAAAGATTTGGATTTATTTGCTTTTAAATTTTTATCGTGAAAATTATATATTACTTAAATTATTTAAATATTATTAAAAAAAATTGATACCAGGAGAAATATGTTCAAGTCCTTTGTCAGAGATTTTCACACTACAATTTTCTGAAATTAATAAGCTTCCCAACCATATATTCTTCGGAAAAATGATGCAATGTAGATAATTATTGAAGTTGAAGTTCACTCGAATGCGCACTCATTGAATTTCAAAATGAATACAAAAAAATTAATAACTCTAAAAATAATAATATATCTAATATCAACAATTATTTAATTATAGTTTAATATCTTCTCAACGGTACCTAACAATTTTTCAAATATCCACTTCATTTTTAATCCTTTGAAAAAAGAAATTTTCCGACTTTTCACGCATTTCCAGGATTAAAATTTTTTAAGTTTTCCTTAAACATTTGCTTTCCTGAAAATTCGGGGTTTTGCTCGAATCGATTCGATTGATAAAACAGTCGAAGAAAATGAATCGGTAAACAGCGCCCAGGTTGTGCGAGAATCTTCAGGAAATGAAAGGTCATCGACATAATCTGGGGCAAAATAATGTGATCAATATGTTGTCAATATGTACTGGTAACGCAGTTCGATGAAAATATTTACATAAAATGAGTGATTGAGCGTACTATTTTAATCTTGAAAAACTTTACAAAGACAAATTTCATTGATCTACGACCGAAGACTATTCCATGTGACATGAGTGAGAAAATCACCGCTTTATTTTACTACTATCTGGTCAATAAAGTTAGTAAAACAATACAAAAACGATGTCTCTAAGTGTCATCTTTTTATGCCAAATGATATCATGTTTGATTAATGATTTTGTTGCTGCACAAAAATTAAAATCATGATAAATTGCGAAACTTGAATTGAACAATGATGATTTTTGTAACGCTTTCCGGAAACCTATCATTTCATAAAAAATTTTTAATGATTAATTGATCGAATTGAAAGTTGAAATAATTTATTCAATAAAAATCTCATTCTTTTGCAATTGAAATTCATTGATTATCGAGTGTCAATGTTCTTTCTTTAAAAAAAAGATACTACGTCGCAAAAATTAATAATTATAAATACTATTATGGAATTTAACTACAATTAAAAAGTGAACATCAGGAAGTAACTTATTGTCACTGATTTTGAAGGGAAGAGTTGCCGAAATAGTTTTTTAGGGTTAATCAAAGCGCTTTGCAGTTTCATGTTGTGAAGTTGGTTTTTTTATTGGATACAATTGAATAATCATAAACATTAACAAATTAACATAATTTAAATTTCGGTTATATATCTTATACATATATTTTATATTTATATATATTTTTTGTTCAATCTGCAAGTAATTACAATACTTATTTCTGGTCTTGTTATCATTTTATTACATTATTGTCGAACATACTTCTCCAATAAATCTAACTGATTGAGCTCATTTCCACAGCAGATATGTGAATCTTAAAAGTTAATTATAAATAATGAAATTGTCATACATTTTTTACTTTCAATTAGGAGTCTTTGAGTTTGTAAACTTTTTTTATGGATATTGAACAACATTCAAAAAATTAAGTTGCAATGTTAAAAAAACTATTGCAAAATAATTCTTTCAATTCAAAGGCAATTTGTGTGTATGCGCTAATAATTATTTGCACGCATTTTGTTTACATAACATAAAAGATTAATATAGGCGCAGTTGTGTTAAGAAAAATTAGAGTTTCACTTGTTTTAATGGATTAATTTACTCACAATTTATTGAAAATTGAATTGCGTATATTGCTTGACATTTTACTTGTTGTAAACTTGGTCCATACGTTTTTTTTTGTATACTTCACAGATACTATAGATTATTATTGTTTATTTAAGTAAAACTTCTTTTCTTAAATATCATCATTAATTTGAATATATCAAGACAACTATAGTTTAGCAAACGACCAAATGTAAACTTGATAATTGAAAAAACGTTTTAAAAATATTTTCAATTTTTGATAAATTTTAATATATTATCTTTTGCGAAATCTATCGATTCATTTAATTATCAGAAATTATGTTTTACGATTTAATTATCTCCTTTTTCATCCGCCTGAACTATAAAATTCAAGTTGAATTATGACGTATTAAATTATTATACATTTTAATAAATCACAGTACGTTAATTTTTTTCAAGTTCAAAACAATTCAAATTGTCAATTTCAATTACAAGCAAAATTAATAAGATTAATTTTATACTCAAACTTAGGACTTGTTCAAGTATTCAAAATGAAATCGAAATTCTTTTAAGTATTTTTCAAGATTTTTACAGAATATATTATTTCTAAAATCGACCTTCTACATAAATGTGTTCGTTTTATTATTTTTAAGGTATCGCAAAAGTTTTTAGCCAAACATTGAGTACTAACCATGTATTTTAAAAAACCACATTTCATAAAATAAAATAAAGTTTTTAAAAATAATTTTTTTTTTATATTTAAAATTTTGTGAAACAATGCCATTTGTACTCACAGGTTAAACACGCATATGAATTTTTAATTAATAGTAATTTAAAATTTTCTGATAATACATGATATTTTCCATATTATGTAACGAACTTCAAAATCGACAGCAAAGATATTGAAGCGCAATTAGACTCATTTGTGTTAAACTATTTCTCAATAAAAAGTTGATTTGGATAATAAATGATTTCTCATATCCTATTTGTATTATTACCCAGAAAAAGGATTTTCCAGCTACACAAATCACTGAATGTAAAAATTTAACATTATTATTAATGACTTTATCGTCGCAAAAGTATGATATTGAATCATGTATGAATTCATGTACACTAATAAACACGTGTATACATAGTATGAAATATTGTTCATTTTCAATTATTTGCAAGTTTAAATAATTATATAGAATTATACAGTAGTAACAAAATAATTCACACATTTATAGTTTGTCTGTTAAAAATATACGTGTTTTGTGCTTGGCCATATGTGTGTGTGTGTCTATAATACATACATATACCTATGAATATGTTATCATAACTGTATTAAAAGAAAACTTCACACCTTTCAACGATACTTTGCTGGTTAGCCGAACGATTTATTGTCTTCGTTGCCTTTAGAATATATTTGAAAAAAATTCGAATTATTTTCACTCGAATTTTCAAGATTTTTAGACAATCATAATATATAGCATAGAGAGCTCAAGATTAATCGTTTCAAACAATCACTTGAATTCATTAATCAAGTTTAACTTTTTTTGCTTTGGATGCTTGTAAATTTTTTATTCCATCAAGTTATTGTTATATACTGTTATATTAATTGATTAATTAAAAGAAGTGAATTAATGAAAAAAAAATTATTTTGTGGATTGACAATCAAAATTAAGTAGAAAGATAAAAATGTAAAAAATAGTTCACTCAACAGCACACATACTTAACATTAGAAAAACATATTACAACATATGTAATCCAATACCTCATGCATAATCTTTCGAAATATTAATAACTTAGGCCTAATATTTTTACAACTAAATGAGATTTGCAGAATATATAAGTATTCTCCAATACTTACATTAAATATGATCAGTTAAAATTGTAAATTGTTTTAAGCTTTCACTTAACAATAGTTTTAGTGACATTAAAGTTATTCTTTTAATTTTTAATATTACAAAGTAAGTATTTTTTTATAACTAAACAAAAATAAAACTATTTTTACTTACTTCACTCGCTGTTACTTTTTGGCTTTCGCAACGAAAACTAAGTATGCGATAAATCATAATCAATTAGTGCAACTTGTTTCAGTACTTTGATTCGAGTCACGTTTTGATTTTAAGCTTTTTCAAGAGTTATAACTGCATGTTTTGATTCGTGTACTATATTAATTAAGAAAAAAAATTTGAAATAGATTCTTATCGTCTGAGCTCAAGGTAATGTTATTTAACTAATTAAAATTGTTTAAAATACGTATTTAAATGTTAAATCATTCATGGCGAATTCCACTAATAAAATTATTTTACGTATCGAAGACGTGTGTTTCTCATAAACTGGAGAAAACGTATAAACATTTTTACGACTTTCACAATAAAAAAAAAGAGTTGTTATTTGGTCTAGATGAAACTGAATTCCGATGTATCTACTAGAAAACTACACGGCGTATACTCTGTGTAGTATGCTCAAAACATTAATGTTATTGTTTATTCGTTTGGTACGTATTATCAATTTTCAGATGCACTAAAATTTTACGAACAATCGTTCATTTCTATTTTTGTCTAGAGATCTTCTTACTTGCTTCGAGTCGCTATAATCATTCACTCGGGCAACAAAACAAATGAATCAACGTATTTTTAGAAAAATATTTAATAGAAAAAAAAAATAACAGTAAAACAATGGTGTTGAGCTCGGTTAAAAAAAACTGATTTTCGCAAAAACAACAAAACTTCAAATCGAACAATTTGAATTAAAAACACGAGATTAGTAAATACTCGATTTTGACGATTAGACGATGAACGAATAAAATACGTCGAAGGACTTTAGTATCCAGCGGGACTGCCAACGGTGGAAACTGGTTTGGACGAGGGTGGCTGTCCTTGAGGATACTCGCCACTCTTCAGGGCTTTGAACTTCATCCAGGTGTCGAATCCGTAGGCACACATCGCGCAGAAGCCAAAGAACTGCAAAGAAACAAAATATTTTCAGATCAGGATTGAAGGTGACAAATTTGGAAATTTATGAAAATTAAAAAAAATGAAGGCTAACCCCTGCGACTCCCAAACTTTCACTGGCACCAGCTAGAGCAGCGACTAGAGCAGCAGCCAATAAGTAGCATGCAGTTTCAACGGCGCAAAAGTAAAACTCCTGTATGACGAAACAATATCGTTTCAGTTATTAAATTATTGATTTTCATTGCGAATCATATTTTCTGTCAGCAAACTTACGATTTTGAACCACGGGATCTTGTGAAACTTTTCAATCACGTGAAACAGATAGAATCCAAGCAAAATACCGGACGTCCAGAATCCGATCATCGACACCATATTGAACCACTCGCATCGGCTGTTCGTGCTCAGGTGCGAGCACATTATGCAGATGAAACCCAGCAAGTTCAAAACCTGTGCGATCATTTTACATTCGTGAAATTTAATCATTATCGTTTTCTTGAATAGTTAAATAATGATAATTTTTTCACTCACTATTTGAGCGCACTTGAGCATGCCGTGGATTGTCTTGATGTAGGAGAGATCGAGCCTCAGCGGCACGCTGCCCGACGTCTGAGCCGTGGCCGTCGTCGCCGTGTTGACTTGACCGGGAAAGGCTTGCATGGCGAACTGTAGAAAAATAACAAAAGAAAAAAAAGAACCTTTATTGTCTTATTTTTTTTTTCAAAGCGACTGACATAATATTATTGAGCTTGAGTAATCGAGCTGAAAATTACTCGTGATCGCGGACAATAAAAAAAAAGAATTACGCGCTACATAGATTGTAAATTCCAAAAATAGAACGAACCAGAATCGTCTCTCGTTACTTTCAATTGTTATCTGAACTTTTTGTCTGTACTACCGCGCTCATTTTCTCGTGTAATGTTTTAATGTATAATTGATAATTATTAAAAACTCGTGTTTACTTATTCGATACAACTAATTTCGAGGTTCTTCGATCTCGTCCACCACAAAAAAGCAATACATCATGAAACACAACACGAACTAATGAAAACCCTATCAACGCGCAATCTATAATATGTACAACGAGCCCGACGTTTATACAATAAATCGTGCGTGCGCGCATGTTGGGCAAGGTTAATCTATATCGATTGAATTTCAAATCAAGTTCGTTCTCTACTCGCGCGAAGCGAAATGGGAAAGGATCGATACAAAAAAAAACACACACAGCTCGAGGAAAGTATACGAGAAGAGAAAGTTCCTACCCCGTGTGTGACTCAACGAACGAAGGACAATCGTTGAATCTTGCACTCGCGTCGGAATTTGCACTCGTCGAACTATAAAGTGGGTGAAAACTCGATCACAAGCTGTTTATTACTATCATTGGCTCGGAATTAACATAGCATATCGTATCGATGTGTCGCTCTCGTCGCTCGTCGGAGTACGACTGAAGAGGACCCTTCGTGCATGTGTCGTCGACGTAATACAATAGAGCCCATACACGGATGGATTTTCAACGTAATAATAACGAGGGAGATCGATCGAGACGCGCGCAGCCGGCGGCAGCCGTGTAGTGTATATAGCGTGTCCCATCCAACCCCCGCAGTCCAGTGTTGCACCCGCTACAACGTAACTGGACTTTCCTCCGCGAGCACGTCCAAGTCTCGTGTGTCGCGCGCCGTCCGATTATTATTTACACGCGTGTCACCGAGGAAGAATCGCGCGTCGACACACCGACACTAGGTGCGCTCGTGTGCTGTCGTCAGCCGTGGTAGTAAACATTTGTATAAACAAGTGTGTAAAAAAAAAAAGAAACGTGCGAAGATCTCGAATCGATTATACAATAACACACGACGATCGGTGTCGTGCGTAAGTACTTGTATATATACGATAAGAAACATCGGTATTAAAACGCATCGGCATTATAATACGCCGCCGCCGACGACGACGTTTGATCGGTAATGATCGAGGCCGTGTATGTATATATACACGCACGCTCGATTACGCACGCACAGTAGCGGCTGGAATTTTATTATTAAATTTTCACACCTCGCGCGTAATTTTTTTTTTTTTTAGCGCGTGTATAAAATAGAGAGAGACGACGACGATGATGATGCGCGACAGACAGACACATCGACGACGACGCGCGTCGGTAACTCGTTACAAATTCATATACATACATATGTGTAATATCGCAACAAGTGTATAATTTGTCACGTCGACAACGAAGGAGCCGTTCTCGAGCGTACGTTTTATACGTTAAAATATGCGACGTGGTCGCGTTGAAAAAACAAAAAAAAAAAAAACAAAAAGAAGAAGTCACGGCGCGCGCCGCCTATATATAATATGTATTATATTATACATCGACGCGTCGCAAAAATGCACTTTAATTGCATAGGAGAAAAAATAAGCTTTCGGTTGTTGTTCATTTAATTTACACAGCGAGTCGATAAATAAATAATACTTGGTACAATGGCTCACCTTATATTGTTATTGTAAAATTATCGTTCCAACAATTGTGTGCGTCGAGCGATGCGGACTGCACACGCCTCCTTGTTTTTAGATCTATATAGATCACTGTATACACACCTCTATGCACACGCATACGCACACACGCACACACACACTGGCGCGCGCGATATGTTTATAGGCCGTGCAACAACGGTTGGCACATCACTCGTGTACAACGAGAAAAATTATTTCAGCTTTTGCCGAGGCTCCAAATTTTTATACAGCTCCGAGCGTCGAAACGAGCGAAAAAGAGCTCGCGCGTGCACGAAACTTTCGATTCAACAAGTTAGATCCGCGACACACAAAAATTTGTCGGTACAGCCGTTGCGATACGCGAAGGTGGCCAAGCCACTCTCTCTCTCTCTCTCTCTCAAGCGGACGAAACACTATATACACCAACTGAGAGGCCGAGAGATGCGTGTAGTACCGTACAGTATTTGTCTATGTGTGGTATGGTGTCGTACACCAGACGCTAAACGGTAGCGCTCACTGGCATGGGCTGGTCCAAGAGAGGCAGTATAGTTCGGAGCGCGACTCGACCCGCGACGATGATACTTTGCTTTGGCGTGTAGTACCTACATACGTGTATGCGCGAACAACACACATACCACAACGTGTGGGTGTGTTGGTGCGTGTGTACGTGTACGTATACAGCTGCGCCTTGCACACGGCTGCAACGGCTATATACCTAACGCGTTTCTCTCTCTCTCTCTTTCCTTCTATAGTCGCTTTCTATAATAAATACCGTCGTCGTCGTCGTGTGCGCCACTTTGGGCACGGGTCGAGTTTGGAGCTCTCCTCTCTTTCGCCATTTCACTATTATGCGTATTTCGCGATTCGAGATGCTATATACGAGAATAGTGCGTAAGTCTGTCTGTGTGCGTGTGTAAAGCCGTGTGTGTGTACGCTGGCTGGCGGCATCTAACGGGCCGCTCGACAGTCTCGCTTTGAATTTTGCCCGCAAAAATTGACGTGCAAAAAAAAAAAAGAAAAATTAATTCGATTGCAACCATTGGAGACCGTGGTGCATTTTGTACAATTCATTCGCCTTTCTCGCGAGCCGAGACACGCGCAAACATCGCCCACGTGTATTTATTATCGAAATCTCGAGTATATACAAACACCGATTGTCGTCGTACGTCGGTGTGTTTGTACTTTTGAGCGAGAGCTGCCTCTCCGCGGTGTCATGTACGTATTATTACACCAAGAGACACGACGAGATAGATAAGCCTATACACACTCGACGCGCGCGTCGCGATTTTAATCCTACGCAGAGATTGTAATATACATGTGTAATGTTCGTAATTGCTTCGTGTAAATTGCGACGAGTAAATATTATCTCTTCTTTCACTTCTTCGTAATACAATAATATAACAATATAATTGCGAGTCCGATCCCGGGAGCGTGCGCGCGGGCGCGCGCGTTTTTGCGTCAATCGTTAATTATTTTTTGGTTAAAATTAATTCTCACAATATATGGATTGTTTACCAGACGCGAGCGAGAAAAAAAAAGTTGAGTCATTTGGCAAATTTGTTTACAGCCGCGTATACGTCATAACGTCAATTTCTGCGTTTCCCATCGGACGTATAGTTCGTCATTAGTGACTTCGTAATAATAAATATACTTTTATTCGGAGCGTGGAAAAATTAGCTTGACGCACTTGCAATTATTACCTTTTTCATCGGTTTGTCGTAAAATCCAATTTTTAATCGAGCTTTTAGTAAACTTTTACCGCATGTCTTTGATGTTTTATAGCGGTTGAAGTTTTGGAAAATTGAATAACAAAATGCATTTATTGCGCATCGCGAATCGTCTAACGAGAGAGAAACTAACTTTCGCCCACGATTGTGCGATTTTCTAAATCGGTCAGAAGAAATCGACGATTTAGTCTGCGCATCGAGAAATGCCTCCGGAACCGAATCGCTGTAAACATTATGAGCTCGCTGACACGCCGTAGATACGGAAACGATCGCTCCGGATTTCGATCGGCCAGCCAATTTTCCCTCGCCGCTCGTGCACCGCGTCGCGCTTCGTGCCGCGGGCCGAAGAAAAGGAGGAGGGCAGATCGGCGGGCTATATTTTGCCTCCCTCTGGAGCTGCGTATACGCGACAAGCGACATGATCGTCGTCGCCACTGTGTATATAGTCGATACCCCTCCACCCCCCCTTGCCTCCGAGAGAGAAAGATGTAAGAGGCGATGCCGGCAATTCGCCGCTCAACGGACTACAGTAGCAGCAGCAGCAGCAGCAGCAGCTTCTACGTGCACGTCGCAGTCGAGACTGACCAAAATAACTGCTGCTGCTCATCTCGCACACATGCATATCTTATACATAGAGCGAGAGAGAGAGAGAGCGAGCAGGCGATCTTCGCTATTCGCCTGTGGTGATTCTGCAAGCTGCAGTGCTCGACGCGCGCGCACCTCAACACCATCTCGAATCGGACGCGACGCTTTATCCTCGTAATTTTGTAGTGGAGCTTTTTTTTTATATATAGCCGTTGTATAGAGAGCGGAGTGAATAAAAAAAAAAAAAAATCCGCTCGCACGCGTGTTGTGTTGGCTGTGTGCTTCCTGACTCTGTAGTTGTGCGCGCTCGACGACGACAACAACAACAACAACCCCCGCAACGAAGTCGATCCCCCGGCCCGATCACCGCAGTCCCCCAACTATAATCTCTCATGAGTGTGAGTATTTTAGACTGATGCTATACTGACGCACACACGCGCGCGGCTTTACGCTTTCGTATCGACCCCCTCGACGAGTCACGAAACGTCGAACTTCGGTGGGCCTCGCGACTTGGGACCCCCTGGACCAAAAACACTTGACTGACTCCTCGAGAGCTTATATAGAGCTATGCGACACGCACATAGAGAGAGAGAGAGAGAGAGATGAGCGTTTAAATATAAACCGATGTGCTCGCCGAGCGGACGAGCCATGCTTGCAAGCTCCTGACAGCATTGAATTTTCGCTTTCTTTTTAAATGTCCGCCAGTTTAAATATACACGCGCATAGAGAGCTTTTGTTGTTACAACGATTAAACCGACTGACGAGGATTTTGTTTTTCCTCTTCGTGTGCTCAGTTCTTATACGTGTATATAGGTATCGACGCGGACGCGTTTTCCGCGTCTGAAAATAAAATATATTCCCGCTTGGCGTATGCGGATGTTCGCCACCCGGTTGTCTCTCGTCCACCCGATACGAATATACGATTAACCCTTTGCCATGTATACAAGTTGTATTCTCTCTTTCAAGAAAATCGTTTCGGTCATCGTCTCAACTTTGATACATCGATAAAAGTTCGTTCGAAAATAACTACTATAGCTCAGTGAAAGCTTCTGTTCGAAAAATCAAACGTTTACGTTTGGAATATAAAAAAAAAGAAAAAATTAGCGGGTAGAAAAACATTTTTTTTTTTTTTCAAGACAGCTGCCAATGTCGAGCTCTGTACTGCGCTGTCTGTGACTTGGGTGCAATGTTGATGGATACGCTAGGCTCGGCAGTGTCGTCGTCGTCGTCGTCGTCGTCGTCGCGTGAGTTCAAGCTCTCCTCGTATATATCGCGCCTAATATACACAGATGTGCGAGTGCGTCGCCTGCCTGCCTGCCGTGCGCGCGTCAAATGTATTTTCGTTAAAAATAAGCCACGGCTCTACCTACTAAGCTAAATAAAATAGAGCGAGTTGAGATTGCGCGGAACTTACGGCATACTACACGTTGGCAATGGCCGACGACGACCATTCCATTTGTGCCTTTTTCGCGCGCGACTCGCAACGCAGTTGTAGTATAGTAACAGTAGTAGCTGCGGCCCTTGCCTCTGCTACAGGGATATATAAGTATGCCAAAAAATAGACCTCTCATTGTAGAGCAATTCAAGTGCTCTCTCTCGCTCGCTCTCTTGCTCTCTTGTCGCCTGCGCCGACCGATGAGAGACGCGGGCGAAATATTAGCGCGGCTAATGACCTACAAAAACGAAGCTCGGTAGCTGCAGCAGCGAGCTTTTCTAGAGGACTGCGCGTGTAGCTATAGCCTCTCGATGTTTGTGATTGCGCAAAGCCCAAAACTTCAAAGGTTCGAGCCTTATATGTTGTGGTACTTATAGGCACAAAGATCCATGGCTCTCTCTCTCTGTCGCGTACACGTAATCGCGATCTGCAGTATAATATTCTGTAGATAGCATAATATATTGAACAATTTTAGTTGTTCGCGCTCGAATGCTATGTAGTGAATGTCCGGGACACAGTATAGGTACCACTATGCGTGTAGCCAACTTTCTGTCTCAACTAGATTACTTGCCTCCGAAAAATAGCTGCGACGAAATGCTCGTGCTATATTTCAGCGATACTCGACTTTGAATTTCCGCAATTTTCGTAAACACGCGACGATAAGTAGACATCCGCGAGGACTAGATCTAATTGTCGCGTATACGCGTGCTCGTTGACAAGCTGCCACGAAGCTGCACGCGAAACGGCTCAAGTACAGTCATTCATTGGGCGAGATATCAATTTTTTTTCCGATCAAGTCAGGTAATTGTTTGCCCGAGAACACGAGCGAGAGCAAGCCTGAAGCAAAACTGGACGGGTGCAGTATAAGCTCTGACGCGTGTATTTCTGGACGTCGTGGCGCGCAGCCTGGTACCTATCCGCCTACCTATATAACGCACGGGTTCGATGAGCTTGCGATCGTTCGCGCCGTTATTGCGCTGACGTTGATCGATCGATGCTCGGCTGCCTCTCTCTCTCTCTCTCTCTCTCTCTCTCTCTAGCGTCTCGCGCGCGTGTTTTACACGACGCACCTTCCGAAACATTCGGTGCGCTGATCGAGAGACGCGCGAGCACAAAATCGGCACCTCCGGATATATAATATGTAAGAGGTGCAATGAACTGGTCGCGCGCAGCGCGAGCAGCAGCGTCACAGCCAATGATCGCGATATTCTCTATATATTATAGACTAAACTAAATTCGACACCATTATAGCTTGCGGCTCTGTCTCTCGTCCGCGTCTCCGAGGGTAAAATTACGCCGTGACGTCGTCGTCGTCGTAGTCGTCGTCGCCCGACGATTCGAGGAAAATCTAGTTCACGCTTCGACCATATTTTCTCAAATATTTTTGTAAGCATATAGAAGAAGAATTCATTGGCCCGCCCGGCTCGCGCTCATGATATATACTATACACACAGTCGCACAAAAATTACAAGTCCATAAAGCTTTTGACGACAATACAAAAATGACATTTTCAGCAAAATCCCGGAGGTGCGGCAGACAAATGGCGGCCGATGTCCATTTCCAATCCGTCGACGCGGCTGCGAATGGCTCGCTCCATGCCCCACTGGCTCATGGTGAGTTTCCTCGTCGTCCGCGGCCAATATATACATGCACCAATAATAGAAGAGTGCGAAACTTGAACAGGCGCAGAGGCGCACCTGCGCTATAATATCTATTAATATAATAATCAATTCTCTATGCGCTCGCGAGGCTCGAAAGTTTTGCGCTCGGCAATATATACTTGCACCGCGTAAAATATCGATCCACAGCTTTCGAGCATCGCAGCTAGTGATCTACGAGTTATTTTTTTTTCATGTAGGCACAAAAAAAATCTGACCAGCAGCAGCAGCAGCAGCAGTCTCAAAGAAGAGACACGTGTCGTCCCCCGACACCCCCGAAGGTGCCACCACCCACGAACTCGTCCTCCGTGGACGGCGCCGAGCCGGACTACGAAGTCATCGAATTTCCTCCGCCCTCGTCGTCGTCGTCGTCCGCGGCCATGTCCGCGCCTCGGCTCAATCAGACGACGGACGCTTGGACGGCCAACCGTAACAGCAATCAGAGCAGCAACGGGAAAATTCCAAGTCACGGTCTCAACGGCCAGTCCAAAGCCTCGAGCAGTAAGATCGACGCTCAAAAATTACCATTTAAAAAAGATTCAAAATGTACCGACGTTGATTGGCTTGTTTTTGGCGACTCTTTTCCGTAACAATTTGGACGAGTTTTCAATCACTTCGAATACGATAAAACCACTTTAAGCTTCCACCGCTAGATGGCGACTGCCTTTTTTTTCCAAATCAGCAAGTGAAAAAGTAAAAATAACCGCATAAGTAAAAGCAAAAAGAAGGCAAATTTAAATTTGCCGAACATTCATTTTCTTCGAGGATACAACTTTAAGAAATCCATTTAAGTTTTTCGATGTCCAAAAACTAGCCATAAAACGTTAAGCATTCCAACCCTGACCTTATCATTAATTTTTTTCTGCGTTTCGTTACCCTCCGTACAGGAAACGGCACATCGAACGGCCGCGGCTCGTCTCCGTCCTCCTCCTCCTTTTCGAGCGTCAAGTGCAGCTTGTGCGGCTGCGATCGCGCCTCCGTCTACTGCGACGGCTGCAAGAGCGAGTTCTGCGACAGCTGCGACGAGGCCAATCACAAGCACCCGAAGCGACGGAATCATACTCGTAGACGATCGTCGGCGGCGTCGACGTCTTTCCCCGTCAAAGCCTCACCGCCACCGGTAATATCCCACGAGAATGGCCGACAAAATAATCATCATCATCAGCATCATCAACAGATCAAGCCGCCCCTGCCGCCGAAAGGCGATCTGGGCGCGCCGCCGCCCGTGCCACCGCCGAGAAGAAATCGAGGAAGAGGCAATCAGGTAGGCTGCAGAGTACACTGACACCGACTCTGCGTGATAATATATCGTTGAGATTGAGAGCTTTTTAGAGGAAAAAAGAACTGTTACGCTATTTTTTCTATTTTGTTTTTGTTTACGACTACTCGTATTATAGTACACACCTGAAAACCTAAAATTTGCGGTGTGTACAACTCAAAATCATATCAAATGATGCAACATGGCTGAATTATAATATTTTGATTGATGGTTTGTCTGCGAAAAAATTTTTTTTCTCGCTATCTTAGAACGCGGGCAAAAAAAAATTAATCGAGGTTTTTCTTATGAATGGATTTGTATTGCAACCGCATTTACACAAATTGAGATTAATTTAATCATTACGCAGTTGATAATTAATACATAATTTCGATTGTGAATTTTTTGAACTTAACATACATAGGGGTAAAGTTTGTTATGAACGTAAACAACCACTCTTGGTAATTGAATGAATTCAATTACGGACTTCAGATTTCGTTCTATTTTAGTTTGGAGTAGATATAATTATTGTACTCATAGTAGACTGCGTTTTTATCGAGCATGTGATGTATTGTACTTTGTTACTTTTATTAACATTATATGGCATACAATGTAGATGAAAAATTTTGACTGTTCAATACACGATGATGTCTATAAAAAAATGTTTGTCGTATTCACTGCAATCCTTTATTAACATCTTCCTTTTGTCTCTCTCGTATGCAATAATATTATTGTCAAAAATATATATTTCCGTTGATATGTTATGCAGAATTTAAAATTTTTCCTTGGCAGTGAATGTGATTTTATATATTTTTTAAACATCATGCGTTGGTTTACGGATTTTAGAATCAATTAAAATTAAATTATTCATAATAAAATCGGATGAAAGCTCATTGGGTTTCGCGAGGGTAGATTTATCAAAGAGTTAAATCTCAAAATTTGCGAACGCAATTTTGATTCGCAGCCTCCACAATTTCCCAACTGTATGGACAAATCGGCGAGTCTGAAACGCGCTTCATTGACGAATCTCAACAGACCTCTACCGAACTTACCGACCAGTCCGAGTCATCATCAGCAGCAGCAGCATTTCGTTCACCTGACTCCCGACAACGGCGTCAATAATCCCGACAGAATGACGAGCTTACAGGTACAAACGATTGGCTTGCATTACTAGCTCGAATATCTCGTGATATCTCTGTGCTCCCCACGCGCGCAGGAAAGATACCGAAGATACCAGGAGGCGATGCGGGCTCAGGACGCGAGTCGACAGGCGGCCCGAGGCAGACCCGATCCCCACGAGCCTGCCTCGAGGCCTCTGAGCGTGGGCTCGCCACCGCCGCCCCCGCACCCGCCCCCGCCGTCGCACTTCATGCGCCCGATGCAGCAGCAGCATCACCAGTCGGCGAGCGTCTGCGACCTGACCTCGGCCAATCTGCACAGCATGATGTGGCAGCCCAACATGCATCAGGCCCAGTCCGTGGCGCAGATGAGCAACAACAGCAACAACAACAACCCGATGATGTGGTATCCCAATCCCTGGGATCCTCACTCTTCCCAAGTGGCAGCTGCCCAGGGCGGCTTCGGCGGCTCCAGCATGAGTCTGAATCACGCCTGGCCCCCAGCTTCCGCCTATCCGGGTGTGCCGGTGTCTCCCTATCCCGGGGCGCCTCATTATCCCGGTGGCATCCCCCAGCATCAGCAGCAGTATCGCAGCTCGCAGTCGAGAAATCACAGTCCGGCGCGCAGCGCCCGGTCCGGCCGTAGGTCCAAGGCACCGTCGCCCTCGCCCTCCGTCAAGTCGCGCAAATCCACCGCCTCGAATCGCTCGAGGCTGAGGCGCGGCGGCAGCAACAACAACAACAACAACAACAACAACACGGCGAGCTCGCCGTCGGACGCCTCGTTCGAGGACTCGGACGAGTCCGACTTGGACGACAGGATGTCGCGCAGCTCCAGGACCCAGTTCAACTCGACAGTTGGACGCAGAGACAGTATCGGTAGCGGTTCCAGGTCCAAGGCCAATAGTAATAGCAAGGCTTACTATCAGGACGAGCTGGGAAGAAGCAGAAAAAGGTATACGCTGTTTGGAAAATATTCTAAATTTAATGGAGATTGGTATTAGTAATCGATTTTACATGAAGTCTTCGATATAAATTAATGTATCGGTACGGATTTACTTTTTTTACATGAATCTCGATAAAAATGTATAAAAGTGCATTAATAACGGGTAGGGTTTAATTCTATTTTCGAATTTCAAAATTTCGATTAAGAACTGATGGTTCAAAACCGATTTAATTTTTACGTTAATCTCTTTGAAAACTCAGTCATAATTAAAGACAGCCTCTACCTATAGATGGCGAGAACGGATATTTGTAAATCTACAAGTGGCATTACTCGTGGCAATGTATATTATGAACGCCAATAAATCCACTATCAAATCAAATCAAATCTACAAGTGGCAAAGCGAAAGTAATCGTATAAGTCAAAACAGAGTTAAAATATTTTCAAGTTTATCTTCCTTTTTTTTTTATTTTTTAAATAAAGAAAAATACATGAAAATCCAATCATGCGCGTTACATTTAATGCCACGACGAACCAAAAAGATTTAATTCCATGCTCTAAGCAAGGCGTTTTCATTGAAAATCAATGTTTTCAATAATACTGATCTTTTGCGTTCGTCGATTGAAGCCAGTCTCCGCCACTAGATGGCGAGTACGCGATTATCCGTAAAACTGCAAGTGGTGCAGCGAAAATGAGTGTATTTATATGTCAAAGCATATGGTCTTCTTTTGCATCAATCTGCAACTCAATAATCGAATTTTCACATTCATTCGTCTGTTAGCTGGCGATCCGAGGACCGTATCAACGGTTTCGAGGAGCAATGGATCGCCCATCACTTCGCTCCCAACGGCAACAACAACGCCGTCGACCTGGAGGACGATCGTCGCTCCGTGAGCTCGCTCAGGTCGGGCCGCAGCAGACACCACCAGCACCGCAGCAGTCGAGGCAACGACGGCCGCGCCGACAGCGAGGAGCGCCAGTTTCAACGGCAGCGTCAGCAGCAGCTGCTCAGCGGCCAGAGCACCGACGACTCGGCCACGCCCTACAGGGATCCAACCAAAGTCACGAGCTCGTCCGAGGATTACAACGATCATCGTCAGAGGAAAGCAACGACGACGACGGCCGCCGACAGAGCCGGTACACTGCCCAGGTCTTACGGTAGCAGAAAGTCGACTTCGTCGGCGTACGGTAGAGAGGCAGCGCCGAGCGGGTCTAGACAGCGAGGCAATTCGGAGGAAAGAGGAGATGGTGGTAGGAGGAGATCGGGATCGGCAAAGACCGGCCGATTTTCATCCTACGACGAGTCGGACGGTTTCGAGCAGTCTTCGCGAAGCACAAGGTCGGTCGATTTTCACTGCTTTCTTATAATTCATAAAGCTATTTATGTCATTTTAATTTGCTCGAAATTGGCGCAGAGACAATAATTCTGAAAAGAGCAGCAAAAGATCGTCGACGCAGGAGTCTCGGCGAGGCAGCGCCGGTCAAGACAATAATCGAAAGTCGAGATCCTTCACTCCCGAATCGAGCTCGCGCGACAAGTCGAAGCTGCGCTCGCCCACCCCGGAAAAACGATCCACGATTACGCCGTCGAGGCACAGTGGAGCCACGAGCAATGGCGAAAAACAACAGCGTCAGCAGGAGAAGAAGCCGCCGATATCGCCGACGAGCGACGGTAGTAAGCAGCGCAGCAACGGCACCAAACGCAGTCCCGATTCCACGTCGAGCAAGAGCAATCGGGATCTGATGTCGGAGGTAAATTCGATTGCTGTAAAGCTTGAAATTCGATATAGTTCGATTAATGAAAATCGATGATTAATCGTGATCAGCTGATGAACGGCGAGTGGCCCTGCGAGCACTGCACCTTCCTCAACGACCCCAAGGACAAGATATGCGCGGTCTGCTGCAAGACCAAGGCGTCGGCCCTGCCGCCGCCCCGAAAGTCCGACGACGAGGACGACGAGGAGACGCGCAGCAGCCTGGCAAAACTCAAGCTGCTGACTCAGGCCAGCAACGGAGGGAGCAACGGCAGCAGCAGCAACGGCGATACCAAAGCCCCAGGTAGACCGAGAAGAAAAATCAGCTTTTCCTTCGGCACGAAATTTAACAATAAAACTCAGCGATCGTAGAACACACGTAGATAGATGTTAGACACAAAATTAAAGATGTTTGTTACTTTGAAAATTTTTCACTAAGAATTTAAAGATTGCAATTTTTCAGATGAATTGGGGTAGAGGCGTGTAATCAAAAACACCCATAGTTTTGCCACTGCTTTATGTGTTTATTTTATTTTATATTTGAAAAAAAAACATCCTTAGATTCGAATGATTTCTAATCTGTGATATTAGTAATTAACAAATACTGTGCTTTGTCAGTAGCCTATAAACAAAATTTTTCATCCAAATCACAACGATACTCACTGTCTTTACTCTATTTCACTCCGAAACGACAAATTTCTTACACTGTAGTTTTTCAATTAGCCAATGATAGTACAGGACTCAAACATGTGTACTTTTGATAAAAACGCCGATCATTTAGGTCACAATATATCTACCGAGACCGTGCATTTTATGAATTTTTCGACTGAAAACACTTCTTTTATTTTAAACTGTGTAAATAATAACAAAATGAAAAATAGCACTGAATTTTATATTTTAAAATTATTAAAAATTTTAACTTGAAATAAAAATGTTGTAAAATTATAGTTTCTTATGTATAAGAATTATCTCAATGAATTCGACTGTTTTATTTAATGGTCAATCAATCAATATTTTTTTTCATGTTTCTATTATCACCGAATGAATTATTTTATATTTTTATTTTCACTTGTAAATGAATGAAAAATTCAATAAATCGAATTTGAAGATAATAAAGCTTAATCATATGAAACATCTCTATAATTTTCATTTGAAATTTAGATTCAATAAACTTATTTCACATTCCAATTGAGATTCGAGATAAGACGTGAAAATTAACAGCGTCGAGAAACTTTTAATTTTATGCAGTTTCACACGAAATCTTCATATGAAATTGAAACTAATTTATTGTTCTACATAAACTACACAAAAAAAACGCATGATTATGTAATCGCATACGCTATTTATAAAGCAACATTCAATTCTATACCCAATTTTGAAAGTTATGATCTAAAATTGATGTTTTAATACTACTTGACTTGTTTGCTGCGTTAACTATATCAAAAGTGTATGAAAATTCAACCATAATTAAAGATAGATTCCACCGCTAGATGGCGAGTACCCGTATTAGAAAATCCGCAAGTGGCAAAGCCCAAAAAATTGTATATAAGTAGAACACGTTTGTGAAAAAAAACGTTACAAAAAAAACCCAATTACGAATGATTCAGCATTTTTCCCTTTATTCGGGCACAAATAGAAAACTTTTTAAAATGTTATCGCACCTCTGTTAAGATAGATCGGCGATTGGCATGACCTAGAGTATAATTCTCTACACCCACACGTTGGTATCTCAAGTAACCAAAAAAAATGCTTGAAAAAGATTTTCAGAAGTACGAAGCTCGTCTTTTCGTTTTGCAGAAGTCGACGTAACGAGCGACGATCAGAACAAGTCGTCCGAGGTGGTGGACGACTCTCAAGTGACCGAGACGGACGAGTCCGGATCCACGAGCCACAAGTCCTCCAGCTCGAAAGCTCGAAGCACGTCGAGAGGCACGTCTCCGTTGAATCTCGTCCAGGCCGAGTCCAACGAGTCGAAAAGCGCGGAAACTCCCAACGATAAAAAGACTGAAAAAAAATTAGACGACGATAGCAAGGAAATCAAGACCACTGGCAAAGCCAACGGCGAGATTAAACTGGAGAAATGTTCTTCGGGCGGCACGATGACCGACTCGATCGGCACATCGACGCAGGAGAAGGAGAAGGTGGCTTCGAGCAACGAATTAACTTCGAAGAGCGAGGGCAAGGTAAAGAGCACGAGTGTTTCTACGGGCACGTCACCACCCCCACAAAGTATATCGACACAAGTGAGTGAAAATAACATACACGAGGTATTTTTTAACAAAAGAACTCGAATAAAATGTCTTCCATTTATTAATACCTGTCGACGAATTAATATTGTTTCGTGACTTTTTTATTTGTATAATAAATAATGAGTATAACAATGATTTATGTACAGACTTACGAAGATCCGAAACTATTGAAAGAACAAGACGAGCAGTCTCATCGAGCGGCAGTACCCCTAGCGAGATCAAAAAGCTCAACGAAATTTCAAGATATCGAAGACTCGGAAGTACGTATTAAAAACTCAATACAAAAATAAATGAACATGTAATCTTGAAAATGTTCGTAGGAAGTCAACGAAAACAGATTCGCCGTGCTGAACAACAATAATAACAATGTCAACAACGGCATGATCATCGACGACGCTTACAACGCGCGACAACTGCAGCAGCAGCACGCCCTGGCGATCGGCTCCCTGAGGCCGGACGAGCATCATCATCATCATCATCATCGCCAGGTGATGGTCGGCAGGTGCGACTCGCTCTCGTCGCTGCATCAGTTCTATCGCAGCAGAGTGAGTGCATTTCTATATATTTATTTTGTTTAAAAAACTCAGCTAGATTCAATTGAAAATCAAACACCTCGAGTAAAGAAAATTTATTTTTAATAAAATTCCAAGCGCGTCGATTTATCTGTATAAATTATGAAATTGTCTTTCAATCTTTTCTAATATACTCTTTCAAATCGAGCAATTCAATTCAATTTTTGACAAAGTCAAGGAAATACAATCATTTTTTTTTTATCTCCCCCCAGGAGAGCAGCCTACCCCGCTTGTACGAGCGCGACTCCATCACCAGCGCCAGCAATCCCCTACTATTTCAACAACAACAGCAGCAACAACAACCAGCACCGTCGTCGTCATCCCTCGCGCGTCAAGACTACGAGCCTCTGGTCGAGGTACTGCGCGAGGCCGAGCTCAGGGGCTTCTGCGCGGACGACATCCAGGTGGCCGTGCATCAGTCCCCGCGCGCCCCGCTGGACTGGCTGCAGCAGCAGTGGCCGCACCTCGTCGAGACCGTGCAGATACTGGCGACGACGCGCGGCCGCGAGCTCGACAACGGCGGCTGCAACGACGTCGGCGTGCTGAGCTCGCACGAGGCCAAGGAGGTGCTGCGAGCCGCCAAGGGCGATCCCTGGATAGCCGTGGCCAGTGCCATTCAGCTGAGGCAGAGAAAGGTACATATGAGAAATCAGAATTTTGGTTATGGCGCGACGTTGACTTTCGATTGTTTCGGCGCGTGCAGACACTCAATGATTCGTGTTGTTATTGTGATAATTTTCTCGATTTTCAGTGTCAAACCATCATGGCGAAGGGTAATTTCAATCTGCAAAGCGTAGTGGCCGCTTTGAACAACAATAACGGCAACGAGGAAGCGGCACTGCTGGAATTGCAGAAAGATCAGCTGAAACCGTTTCTAATGAGAATCTGGGGACCCCCGACCGGAGTCGAGAACGAAGAGGCACCGCCAGCAGCACCTACAGGTCTTTCTTTCTATCGATACTCCAAACTTTAACTAACAAATGTTTAAATCGCTAATACGCACCCGTTGTTAACAGTTGCGATTTCGGCTTCAGAGTCATCGAGCCAAGCAGCGGCCACCCCGGCTAAACAACTCGTGACCAGCATCGGCTCGCCCGCGATCGACGATAAGGAGGCGATGACACAGGTAAATCCCTCGACGGTCTCGACCGTAAGTTCGGACTTTCAGGCTGAATCGGTGATAAAGCAGAGAGCGATCAGCGACGCGCAAAAGGTCGCGCACACGATCAATCAGTCGCCGAAGCTCAGGGACGAGGTCGAGCTGCTGAAGGAGGCCTCGGAGAGGCTCGAGAGAGAACTCATGAAGTTGGCTGTGAAAATCGATACGGAGAAGGCGGCTAAGAGTAGGAAAGAGGCCGATAAGGAGGTAGTGCAGGAGGATAAGAGCAACGATCAACTTTACGAAAATGTAGAATTGAAGGTCGACGAGGATGAACCGGAGAAACGCGATGATGACTCGGGGGTGACCGATGCGGAAAATGTAAGTATCGCGGGGAAGGATGAGAAAGATTCGATTGCGAGCGAGGAGAAGGCGGAGATCGCCGAAACGATCGAGAAGGAAAGTAATACGATTGACGAAGTGGATGAGAAACATGCCGACGATAAAACGCAGCAACTGCAGCAGGTCGAAAGTATGAAATCGTCGAAACATCATCCCGTGGCCGTGAAACAAATCATGACCGCCATGAAGATGCTGCCCGAGCAGCTGATCGACCAGATCTCGGCTGCCATTGAGATGCTGACACCTAAGGAACAGCAGCAGCAGCAGCAGATAACGAAGCGAGAAGCCGTGGCTCGTGGTACGCTTGAGTCGACTCAAGCGAGCTCGATCGCAGACAACGGTGATTCTTTATCGGTAACTGCTGCTGATGATGATGTGAAAGCTACGGAGACCGTTGAAAATATCGAAAAAGTTAAAGTCGAGCCGGAAAATACTGTTCGAGGCAACGATGTGGCTGAGGGTGAAGATAAAATCGAGGAAGCGAAGGGTCGGTCTTTCGATCAAGCTACGATTGATACGAATGAAAAAAAGGAGACGAATGAGATTGATGTAAAACGCGATATCGTAGAAATCGAGATTGAATCTTTGGTCGCAGAAAAACTACCAGAAGTAATAGATAGATCCGATTCACCCAGTACAAATGATATTGCCAAAATCGATGATACGAAAATTTCGAAACCCGTCGTCGAAGTACAGCAAGATGATTATCCAGAACCTCAACGACAAGTTGTCGATGCGATTGAGACTTCCAAAGAAGTTCATTTGCCAGAAAAACCTATTTTACAAACCATCACACGAGTCGACGTCGCCCCCACCAAACCCGTGAGCACCATTCGCATTCAAGAGTCTCAAACTGCCACCCTCTCTTACGAGAGCTACTCTCGCTTGTCCAACAACGATTCGCTTCTACAAACGAAGCCTGAGATAAGTAATGATATTTCGCACAGCGAGCCTAATCACAAATCTACCCAGGACACCCCGGAAACTCTCAACAAAAGCGACAGCCTGTCGTCCGAGGAATACTGCTCTGTCTACGACGATGCACTCGACAACGTGTCGTCTCATCGAGCTGCTAAAAATAATCAAAAGTCCATCAGTAGAAACGTCAGCAACGATTCTACGCTCAGCGCGTCCTCGATAATATCGCATCACGACGAGGACGACTCGTCCAACAGCAAATCTTCGGAATCTCGGTCTACGTCTCAGATCGTGGCCACCAATGCGGTACTGACTCTGTCGCCGTCGAAACAATCGGTGGAAGAAGTATTGACTGTCGAAAAGATGAAGAAATCTAACGGAGTCGATGATAATAAGCAGAAGCTTGTAAGCAGCGATAGCGTTGAAAAGAGAAAATGCCCTGAAATTGAGAATAATAACGATGTCGATTCGCAGGTAATTATAGAAAATAAGCTCAATAAGAAAAACGAGAGCAATTGTTGCCCGATAAACCCGTTGATAAATGGAAAAACGTCTTTCGAGCCTATTTGCGCGGAAAAAATCGAAGTTTTCGAGCTGAAAATTTCCGAACCACCGACGGTAGCCGTGAAAAATGCCGCACCGTTGATCACCGTAAAATCGTTGGAGAAAGACGCCAACGACGATAAGATCAAAGATTCCGAATTCTACGACGCCAAGGAAGATTTTTGCACCGAGAAAGAAATCGTGAAGCCGACTCCCACGAGGAAAAACGTTGTGAAATCGACCGCTACCAACGTAGTGGTAAAGAAACCAAACGTTCAACGCGTCAAAGTGTCGATCATCAAGAGTCAAGCGCGTCCGACGCCGGAAAAATCGTTCAACAGAGTACGGCCCAAGTCGCCGCCTAAAAAGGTCATAGTCGGAAGGAAATCTCCGTTTAAGATCGCGAAGAAGAATATAATCGTTCCCAAGAATACCTACTCGAAAACAAAGAGTCCGCCCAAGTTGCAAACGTTGCCGAACAAGATGACGTTGAAAATTTTACCCGTCAAGCAGAATCACGAACAGAATAAAAATCTGAGCAAGATTCCGAGAATAAATAACTTTAATATAAAGAATAATAAAAAGGTGTTGGCGGTTGTGAACACTTGTAAAGAGCAAATAAATCAAGGATATCCGCCGATGAAAAATTCATTGAATAAGCTCAAGATTCATAATATCAATAATTTGATTCATAATAAGTTGCATAATTTGGAGAGAAATAAAAAAATGTTCTATCTTTCGAAGATACCTGTACTAAAGGACTCTAGACGTCCGGTAAGTAAGTATTTGAAAAAAAATAATCGAGATTTGGAAATTGAATCGAAAAATTTCCTTAATAATATCGTTATAAATAATGACTTGATTGATACTTCGAATTGCAAAGTTATGAATAAATCGCAGGAAATTCTCGAAACTCTAGAATGCGACATTCTGATGGACTGCGAGGATGTATGCGAAAAAGAGGAGATTCTTTGTCAAAAGCAGAATTTAGAATCGATAAAAATAATTGCCAATGACGAATGTTTGAAGTATCAAGACACCATTAAAAACATTTATGAATACGAAGCGATGAAAGATAAACAGGTGGATGAAGAAGTGCAAAACTTGACTTCGAAAATGATCGAAGCGGAAAATTCCGATCCTTTTGTATGCATAAATAGCCCTCAAGAAGATTTACCTGCTGAAAATTTGACAACGTGTAATGAATTTAATGGTAGTGTTGATTGCAAAAATGACGATCAACTTAAAAAATCTGAAGAACCCAACTGTTTATCAGAATCCAAAATTGTTGCGGATACATTGGAATGCAATGAGCTGAACACTGACAAAGCAGAAAATTTATCTGAAAATTGTGTCGAAGTATCGGATGAAAAAGAAACAGTAATGAAAGAGTGCGAAACTGATACTGCGCATTTGAAATGCTGTGAATTCAATCAGGCCATAAGTGACACCGAAATTACAATTTCTCAACGTGAACAAGAATTTTGTAAAGAAGATAAATCAGTTGCAGAGGAAATAAAAGAGGAAGAGAAACAAACCGAAAAGGCAGATTTACTGCCAGAAAAGGTAGAAAGTAACTCACCGACCATTGATGAAGAATTGTGCAGAGAAGTAAATAGAGTTCAAGAAGACGAAGATGAAGAAGAAGAATCGGAAGTAGATGAGGATGATGAGAACGACGATGATGAATTAGAAATCGATGAAATGCAAGAGAGCGACGAAAGCGAAGACGATGACATCGAATTGAGCGTACCAAGTGCCAGTGGCTCCGAAGAGAGAAGATCGAGCGAAAGCGAGTACACCGAAGAATCGCCGGAAGACGACGTGCACTACAGCACCGAATCGGACGGCATCGAAGACTTGAGCGTCGACGACGAAGACGAAGTAGACGACGTTGACGACGACGACGACGAAACATCATCGGGTTCCCTGGACTCGACGAACGTCGAGCAGATGTTGGAGAACACCCTGAACCGTATCAAAGCCGAACTGTCCGACTTCCGCACGTCCAACGACGATTCCAGCAAGAGCAGCTCGGAACAGATCCACGAGGGCCAAGAGCGGGAGGAGGCGAGTGCGGATAACGAAGCAGCAGCATTAACAGCGGCAGCAAATGTGAATCATCGAGACACGCTCGACAGCACCAACAAAAAAATGACAAAAGATCGCGACGAGTTGAACGCGTCCCCCAAATCGACGAAACCCAAAAAACGATTTTCAATTGTAGCCAGCTACATAGAACAGTTCGAGGGTCGGCCGCCGCCGAGATACAAGCGAGGAGAGCACAAGAGGGAGTCGTCGTCCGCGACGAGCAGCAGCAGGTCGTTGGCTGCCAGTATTCAAAAGGACCTGTCTCCCACGACCGAACGGGAGGTCAGTAGATTCTTACCAAAAAAAAAAAAAAAAAACTCTCAAGTCTTCCTCCTACCAACCAGACACAGACCAATGTCTACAAAAAGAGCTATGACGATCTGACCAATGTATTTTATACTCGATACGAAATATTGATTTGACGATTGTGAAAAATTATATGTATGTACCCCGTCGACGCTTTCATCGACACATCCCTCGTTTCCTTTAGTCAATGCGATTGCTTATAAAGCCAGCATGTAATAAACAAAACTCATTACGTAGGTATATACACAGGCTGTTTCATCTTTCAACATTTTTTAACTCTCATGAGCTTTTCATAATCGTCATGTATTATTTATTAATAGGACACGCAAATGGTGGGTATTATGCGATAATGCAGTATAACTAACGATGTCATCTCCTACTCGTCATTTTTATCGTTCGTCAGCTCATATTTTTTTTATTGATAAAAGAGAAAAAAATATTGTAATGCTTATCTCGCGAATCACTCGTAGTTAATTATCATCAAACTAAAAATTATCATTTTCATGAAATTAGATAATAATTAACCCGTCGACGAATCAATTATTCAATGATCATAAATTAAAACGTTCATGTCAGGAGCTCGATTATAGACGTTGGTACGTTGTAAATTCCATGTTTCTTTAATACTCAATGTTGGCATGGTCATGATCATTTTCACCTTTCAATATCTTGTCATTCGAGCCAGTATCATAAAATACTAATAGATTTCATAAAAGTGATAATTGAACATACCGATATTTTCAAAGTACATTGTTTTTTCTTAATAATTATATTTGTCATCTGCATCGCCATATTTTTCAAATGTCTTTTGTTGTGCGATCAATAAAGCGAGAAAACAACATTAAAAAAACAATTGAGATAGGGATTTATTGGGTAAACGTGTAAACGTGAGATTCTAATCAAAAAGTACATGTTTGGTTGTTTTTCAAAATACACAAATAACATGTTTTTTTGACAATTACGAGACATTTATTTTACCCCATACAAGTATTAGAAAAAAGTTTCTTTGATTGTCACTTGTCTGAAATCTTAAAGTTTTATTTTTTTCATTGTTTTTGATGCATTGTACTATGCCTGAAGTATCTAAAAAAAATGAAAACATATTCGAAGCTCGATCGGTTTTGCAAGTACCCTCCTTTATGTTTTTATGTGTACCTCTCGGAAAATCGAAATTGACCAAACCCTTTGTAAATAATCTCGGTAAAACCTTCCAAAACATCGCATAACGAGGCCATGTCTATTTTGTCTCGTTTAAATTTTGCAGAGGGTAGCCCGACGACTGCTAGCCGAGGGCAGAGTCGCGAGGTACGCCGAGGCCGAGATCGCGGCGAATCTGCTCGCGCTGAAATTCACCGAGGCCGAGGCGCTCAACGCCAGCCGTCAGTGCCCGAGCGTCGAGGCGGCCCTGGCCTTTCTCCAGCAGGAGTGCGAGCTGTGCACGGGCCGCTTCGCCATGAACGAGATGATGTCGATGCTGAGGTGCGAGCATCGCTGCTGCGTCGGCTGCGCCAAGAACTACTTCACCGTGCAGATAAGCGACCGCAGCATCGCCGACGCCGTCTGTCCGTTCTGCAAGCAGCCGGATTTGGTCGACGCGGCGGACGAGGACGCGGTGCTCGAGTACTTCAGCCATCTGGACATACAGCTGAAGAGTCTGCTGGATCCGCCGGTGCACGAGCTGTTTCAGAGGAAGCTGCGGGATCGCACGCTGATGCAGGATCCGAATTTCAAGTGGTGCGTGCAGTGCTCGAGCGGATTCTACGCCGATCCGACCCACAAGAGATTGATATGCCCGGACTGCAAGTCGGTCACTTGTGCCTCTTGTCGAAAACCGGTACGTGTACATCCGTCGACTATAAGATAGAGTTGCGAAGATAATTAATTGCAGAATGTAATTGTTCAATATTCAATTTATCTAACATTTTATTAAGGGGATATATCCCCGGACAAAAAATTAAAATTTCAATCCAGTTTTCTGAAACTTGTACTAAATATTTCTCCAAAAAGCTCTGTGGCAACCTTAAGAACATTACAGTGAAGATAGCCATAGAACCTTTTGGAGAAATCTTCAGTACAAGTTTCAGAAAACTGGATTGAAATTTTGATACTTTGATTGACTTCTATATCTCCTTAAGAATTAGAAAGTAATTCTTGATTAAAATGAATTTAATCAAGAATCTTTTGAAGTCTTAGTAATGAAGTAAATTTGAAAGTAATTAATAATTTTGCAACTATGTTATAAATTGACGAACTCGAATATTAAAAAAATTGTTTTGTAACCAAGTGGGAGAAGCAACACGAGGGTATCGACTGCGAGCAGTTCGCGGCCTGGAAGGACGAGAACGACCCGGACAATCAGGAAAAGGGCCTGGCCCAGCATTTGAGGGACAACGGCATCGACTGTCCCAAGTGCAAATTCAAGTATTCGCTCTCGCGAGGCGGTGAGTGTCTCCCTATAAAAATACCGATTTTCTCAAATGAAAAATTAAAAAATCGATCGATCGTTCGCCGTGTAGGCTGCATGCACTTCACCTGCACCCAGTGCAAGTACGAGTTCTGCTGCGGCTGCGGCCGTCGCTTCGTCATGGGCGCCAAGTGCGGCGTCTCGCCCTACTGCGCCAAGCTCGGCCTGCACGCCCACCATCCGCGCAACTGCCTCTTCTATCTGCGCGACAAGGAGCCCCGGCAGCTCCAGAGGCTGCTGAGGGAGCACGAGGTGGCCTTCGACAGCGCGGGCCCGAGCGGGCCCCGCAGATGCCGGGTCCAGCTGCAGAAGGAGACGCCCGCGGGCATGGTGGACGCCGTCTGCGGCAACGACGTGCCCGAGAGCCACGCCGGTCTGTGCAGGTAAAGGATTCGATTTCTTTGGATAACGATAAATCGGTATGTATAGGGTAAAACTGCTAGTGATCGGACTTCGATCGTCAATCGATTTGAAAAAAAAAAAAAAAAAAATACAAAATAATATTGATTTTAAGCTATCGCAAGAATTTATTTTTGAACGTATTGATTAAAACGTGAAAATTAAAGTTTTCTAGAACTCTAAAACGAGACAAAAGTTAACATTTTGAGTTTTAGTATCAGGCACTTTGATAGTTCATTTTTATTTAATTTTAGAGCTCTAAAAGTTTATACATTTTTATAAATTGTAATTGAGGATTGATATATCTTACATCTTATACAAAATGTAGCATTTACTGAGGAATTGATGTCCGCAAAAATGAGATTTTTCGACTTTTTATATACTCAATCGGCCCTTTATAATTTTTCTTATTGATTAAATAGTATATTTTTAATAAATCCAAAGTAAATAAGCAAGCTGTATACATGCAAAAGAGGAAAGAATTTTTATAAAGTGTCTGAAAACTAGCTGTTTTACCCTAGTCAAATCTTGCAAACAGGACATTTTTCAATTAAATAAATTCGTTAAATCGGTTGAAGTACAAACAATTTTTGAATATTTATTTACATAAAAAACAAAGTTACACTATTTTATAAACTAAATATAAACTTAAACTATATGTACACGAATTAAAACATTTCGATCGCGTCGAAAAGTAACTTCGGTTCAAACAATAAAATTTTGAATTCAATGGAAGCCCGAAAGTAAGCCTCGATAATTCCTTCAATGCGTACTACCCTCTCTGTAGAGTCCATTACATCGAGTATTTGGTGGGTAAAATTCGCCGCGACTTGCTAGAACCCCTGAGTCTGCTCACGACAGACGACCTCGAGACTCTGGTCCTTCGCGCTGGTAAAAAGCTACCGGGCAATTGGTACGGACGCGATCCCGTCGAGTACCGGCAGGACCTGCTCGAGGTATTTTTTTTTTTAAATACATAATAAGCAAGCTTATAAAAAACTAGTTTTGAACTAATTTTTTTTGTGGTGTTTTGCGCGCGTGTGTATCTTTTCCCCCGCAGGCAGCACTACGTCGAGTACCTGGCGGGCCTGGTGCTCAAGAGGAGGCTCGACCCTGTGGCGATATTCGATTTGACGGATGCCAAGCAGGAGCTGCGCCGCCGGGGAAAAGTGCCGCCCGCCAAAAGCTACCACATGTCCGAGCAAGATTACCTCGACGCCTGCATTCAGGTGATTTTTTTTTTTCATTAATGCCAAACAAAAAAAATAACATGCAAGCAACAACGAGAGTGCGCTCTTTATAACTGGCGATTGCTCTTTTCTTTGGTTTGTTTTCTTCTTTGACTCTTGCCTGCAATCATTTTTTATCATTAACGCTTGAAATCAGTGTGTTGGATTTGTTTTTTTCTTAAACTAGTTGATACGATAGAAAGGATAAGCGAGTAACAAGAGTCATTTCTGTTTCTAGACTGTGCGCAAAGAAATTCCACTGGAATAACAAAACAAGCATTCAAGATTTATTAATCTACGTTAATTATATTGTCAGGTTCTTATGAAGATTAGTGATATTCACCGAGCTGCCTACTTTATTCATTGTAATTGTTCCTAAGTGTAAGAAGTATTTTTAAAATATATATATTATACATATAAACCATAATTTGTAGATATAAACAACTGCAAAGATTTTTTTCTTAGTCTATGCTATGAAGTTAATAAATTTCTTTGAGAAAATCGTCCAACTTTTTTCCTACTTTCTTTTTTCCTTTGACTTTCACATTTTTAACTTCTTTATTATTCTTTGCCTTAAGAGAATTTATTGCTCTAATTTTTTGTAAGGGTGTTAGTCCATCGTTCTTTTTTGGAGGTAAAGGTTTTTTCACTTCTAATGGCAATGGAGATGGAGATGGCTGAATGCCTGATAAATTCAAACCTGCTGTTTTATCCTTCTTTTTCTTTTTTTTCTTGCTCGATTGTAGAACAACGGACTCTTCAATCTTTTCTTTTTTGTTTTTTATTTTGTCCGGTCTGTGGGAATAGATTTTTGTGGTTTTCGAACACACATTGCATGTCATGGCCACGGTCTGCTTTTTATTCTTCAAAGCCTTTTTCATCAAAGATTTTTGAATCTTGGATATGGGTTTATTCGATTCTTTGGCTTTTATAATTTTCAATATGGATTTTGAAGGTTTTTGGCCAGAGATAATTCTGACTCTTGGCTGACTCTGGGACCATAAACAACCACAATATTCACACATATTTTTAGGTCCATATTCTTCCTTTGGCAATCGACTATTGGGCACTTTTCCTCTACAGGCTTGCCTGGATATAAAATCATTGTTGATTAAAAAATTGATTATCAAATGCTGGTTATATGCAATGAAATAATTGTAAAAACACTCACGATAAAAGCATATTCAAGAGATTGGCTCCTTTCCCATCTTTTGTTCTTAAGCAAGATTTACAAGAGTTCAAATAATTCACTTGTTGATCGATATTACGTTCCATGTTTTCTTTGTTTTTGTTTACAAGTTATGTCTTATTTTCAAATGGAATGTTTACTTCTGAAATGTCTAAAATTTCGTAACACAGATGATGCGCCACGAGGTTATCTAGCAGACAGCGCTGATGCGCATCGCTTTTGAAAACGATGTCGATGCGATGCGTGCGCCGAAAATTATCTACAATCGTAGCGACGAACGCTTTTAAATTTGTTTAATTCTGAAGAATTTTTTTTTAATTTCATCAATTTGATCATATAAGATGAATCAAAAAATTAAAATATCAAGTTAAATACAATTAATTTTCAAATATTTTTTAAGTTAATAAAAAAAAACGGGCTCTGAAAAAGGAGCATTGTTGGAACACCCGAACACACGTGTTAAACAGCATTTATAGGTTCTCAGCTGCATCTCAGCGAGTCACCACACACACGCACGAGTGAGACAGAGGTACTGTGTCATTGATGCCGGTACCACTGATCATAACCAAATAATTCGATAAATCTTTATATTTTCTCGTCTATCAAGTGATATATAAGTTTTAATATTCGTTATACAACAATGGGTAAAGGTCGCAGTTACAGACCTAAGAAGAACTTCGCGGAGAAGCGCCGTGAAAAGCAGGAGAAGAAAAATCAGGACGCCGACTCCGAGCCACGAAAACCGTATGCTGAGATCGTACGCCAAAACAATGATTTCGAGGCCTACTACAAAGCCCAGGGAATTGTACCAGAGGCAGAATGGGACACCTTCATCAAGACCATGCAGGAGAATTTGCCAACGGCTTTCCGCATAACCGGCTCCAAGGCAGAAACCAGGGCACTCTTGAACATCATCAAAGGTGAATATTTCAAAGAAATTCTGAATGTCAAGTTTGAGGACGATGAGAATGCCCAAGAAGTCAAGCCACATTCATTGCCTTTTTACCCTGACAATTTGGGATGGCAGTTGCAATTGACTCGTAAGGACATCAGAAGATCAGAGGCTTTCTCAAGATTACACAATTTTCTTATTTCTGAAACAACTAGCGGCTACATCAGCAGGCAAGAAGTTGTCAGCATGATACCTCCAATAGTTCTAGATGTAAAACCATGGCACAAGGTTCTGGATATGTGTGCAGCTCCAGGCTCCAAAACTGCTCAGTTGATAGAAATGATTCATGCAGATGATAATATACCTCTTCCAGAAGGATTTGTAATTGCCAATGATTTGGATAACAATAGGTGTTACATGCTCGTTCATCAAGCAAAGCGATTGAACAGTGCTAATATTTTAATTACTAATCATGATTCGTCTATGATGCCAAACTTGACTTTTACGCAACCAGATGGAAGTGAAGGCATTCTCAAATTCGATAGAATATTGGCTGACGTTCCTTGCAGTGGTGATGGTACAATGAGAAAAAATCCTGACATTTGGTGTAAATGGAGTTCAGCAAACGGTAATAATCTTCATGGTATACAATACAGGATAGCCAAAAGAGGAGTTGAAATGCTGGCAGTTGGTGGTAGGATGGTATATTCAACTTGTTCATTGAATCCCATTGAAAATGAAGCAGTTTTGCATAGATTACTTAGTGAAACTGGAGATTCTTTGCGTTTGGTAGAGTGTAAAGACATGGTTCCAGGGTTGGTTTATAATGAAGGTGTGTCACATTGGAAGCCTTCATCCAAAGATCTAAAATACTTTGACTCATTTGAAGATGTACCTGACAATCTTCACACCCAAATTCGACCAAAAATGTTCCCACCAAAACCAGAAGATGCAGCAAAGTTCAATTTAAATCATTGCATGAGGATATTGCCGCATCACCAGAATACAGGAGGCTTCTTTGTAGCAGTACTGGAAAAAGTAAAACTTTTACCATGGGAAAGTGATTCAACTAGCAAATCGAATGAAAATGAATCTGAGGTAAATTCTACAAGTCAAAAAAGAAAAGATAATGAGAAAACTCCAACAGGACCCCAAAGAAAGAGACGAAGGATACAAGGTTACAAGGAAGATCCATTTGTATTTTTTGAGGGTGAAAATGAAAATGTATGGCCATCTATAAAAGAGTTTTATGGAATCTCTGACAAATTAGATGCCCGTTGTTTATTAGTAAGATGCAAAGAAGGAAAAAAGAAAAATATCTACTTTGCCTCTCCTGCCATTAGAGATATTGTTATACATAATGAGTCTAAAGTGAAATTAATTAATACTGGAGTAAAAACTTTTGTACGGTGCGATAATAGAAATATGGATTGTGCTTTTAGATTAGCACAAGAAGGATTAGGCAGTATTGCTCATTTTATTGGTGACACACGTAAAATCCAAATAGAAAAGGAAGACTTGCTGAAACTTTTGCAAAATCACAACCCTACAACACCTCCAGAAATTACTTCCCTCAATCAACCACTTCAAGATCAGTTGAAAGATTTTTCTATGGGTAGTTGTGTGCTGTATTACGAAGAAAAAAATTCAGAAGAAACAGATTGCTTGAAACTGCAATTAGTTGGTTGGAGAGGAAAGATGTCACTACGAGCATATATTTCTGTTCATGATACTATTCATTATTTGAGAATTTTAGGCGGAGATTGTTCCAAGTTTGAAAAAAATAAATTTCAAGAAAATCGAGATGCTTTGAAAAATGAAAAGCAAAGTGAAAGTATTGATGAAAATATTGATGAAAATATGGATGAAAATATTGACGAAAATATTGCTGAAAGTCAAGCTATTCAAGATGAAAATAATGTAGCTATAATCAATGAGAATGAAGAAGCATAGAAGATTAGAAAAATGACAAATTGTTGAATTTTTCAAAACTTTTCAAGACTGATGAAAAATTCATACAATAAATGTAGTACATACTGGTGTAAATTTTTATTAAATTAATGAAGTAATAAAAATGCATTCCTTAATTACAGCTTTATGATGGTTTCTTTTTTTATTTTCAAATCATTTTTTTTACAAGTCAAAATAACTCAAGTTGATTAAAGATTGATAGAAATTTGATTAAATTTTTTTTCAATGAATTTAAATAATCCTTATGAAAAATGTCTACATTATTTTTAATTACATTTGTTGATCACAAAAATATTTGGTTTTTAAAAAAGATGTCAAAACTCCCTTTTCTTATTTACAATCTTACATTGCAATTTGTACAGATGCTTGTAAGCTGTTATTAAATGATATTTTTTCATTCAAAACTTGATTCACTCATAATGTGGGTTTCATAAAAACAATGTATTAAATTGATATAATAAACATACAAAAATAATAAAAAAATAACTATCTTAATAATTTTTGTTTGAATTAATCTTCCATAAGTTTCATGTCATAAAATTATACGCCACCTGGTACTACTAACTCCTTATTAAGGCCATTGGCAAAATATTCTAATGATCCTTCGTCTGAATCATCACTTAGCAGCAATGATGGAGATAATCTACAACCCTTATCTAAATAAGACTTCAATTTTTTAACACTGGCTAAAATTAATCCTAAAAATGGTGGTGAGGGAGTCATTGGTCTTGATGTATACTCAGGATGAAATTGTGTTGCAACAAAGTAATCATGATTCTCTAGTTCTATAATTTCCATTCTTATGTTATCTTCATCTCGCCCAACAAATTTTAGACCTGCAGCCTCTAAATCTGATACATATTTTGGGTTCACCTCATATCTATGCCTGTGTCTCTCTTCAATTAATTCAACATTTCCATACAGTTGACGCAACACAGATTTTTCTGTAACAAATCTTGTTGCTCTTTTGCCCAATCTCATGGTACCACCCATGTCACCTTTATTATGTTCAGGCATGTCAATGACTACAGGATTTTTACAATCAGGAGCAAATTCCATACTATTGACATCATCTAATTTAAGAACATTCTTTGAAAATTCCATTACTGCAGCTTGAAGTCCTAAACAAATTCCTAAGAATGGTATATTATGTTCCCGGCACCATGTAACAGCTTCCATTTTGCCATTAATACCCCTTTCCCCAAAACCACCAGGTACAACAACTCCATTGGTGCTGCACAGTGTTTTCCATGCCTCATGATAGGCTACTGGATCTGCGGTTTTTGCTTGTTCTTCTAAGCTCATGGCATCAATGAATTCGACAACCAATTTAAACCCAACTTTGATAGCAGCATGTTGAAGAGATTTTGTTACTGAAGCATAAGCATCTTCAAGTTTAGTATATTTTCCTACCAATGCAATATGAACAGCTGCAAAAAGTAAAAACATGATAAAATATTTGAATTAAAGTTCCCACAGTACAGTTCAAAGAAAAAATCACACTTACGATCTCTTAAATGGTCAACTCTATTTGCTAAGTTCTGCCATGTACTCATAAATCCTAGTGGAAGAGGAATTGGGATATTCAATTTCAGTCTATCATTTAAGTAATGTATTACTCCTTGATCTACCATTAATAGAGGAACTCGATAAATTGAAGATAAGTCATGGATTGTGATAACTTGCTCAGGTCCAACGTGACAAAAGTTGGAAATTTTTTCTTTGACTGAGTCTCCGATAGGTTTTTCAGATCTACAAATTATCAAATCTGGAGATAATCCAAGGCCACGAAGTTCTCTAACACTCGATTGTGTCGGTTTAGTTTTTGCCTCCCCAGTTGATTTTGGGGATGGTACTAGGGATACATGAGCAACGCAGAAATTATCTTTCTTGACTTTAAATTGGAATTGGCGAAAAGCTTCAACAAAAGGCATTCCTTCAATATCTCCAATAGTTCCTCCTAATTCAATAATGCAAACTTCTGGAATTTTTCCATCGTCTGTCACTGGTCGGTTGGCTATTTTTTCGACCCATTCTTGAATAGCGTCAGTAATATGTGGCACTACTTGTACAGTTTTACCCAGATAATCACCCTTTCGTTCCTTTTTGATGACATTTTCATAAATTTTACCTGTGAATAAAAAATCATACTGTTATTGAATTTTGAAAAATTCGAAGAGGCATGGTCACTTTTTAAAGTGATAAATATATAAGGAATTATTTATTTTCAGAATGTTCAAGAATTGGAAATTTAAATGCGAAATTCAGATTCTTTTTGTCCCATCCTATGTAAAAATGAAAATTAATTCGAACTTTCATTTTCCCACGAAAATGAACCGAAATTAAGTTCTCGAAGTTCCCACCAAAATTAATCCGAACTTTCATTTTCCGAAATATTAACGTTATAAAGTTATTGATTTCTAAAATTGCGTCGTTCGGTATTTTTCATGTTTTTTTTTAAACTCCTATTTTGAATTGTACACATTCCAAAAACTGATAACTCCGAAATGCGATCGCACATGGCTCATATTCTTAAAAAATAATTTTTTCGGAATCGATGAATTAAAAGTTCATTTGATCGTAAGAACTTAGTAATAAAAATATAAATTCTGCTGAAATCAGCAGTGTCGATTAGAGCCACGTGAAGCTGAGAAAGAGCTTAAAATAATCTCGTTAGAGTAGCCATGTTCATTGTCAAGGCCAGAAGCCAAATACTTTTTCCAATAATTATGCAACTCGTTCGATCAATTGTCGGAAGTACACAGGAAGTAGAGTAATAAACAATCGTCCGACCAAATGTTAAAATTTCGGTTTTTTTTTCACTGTCAGCGGAGAAAAAAAACCAACTGACCTGTGGTGATGTTATTGTCTTTGTGCAAAATGACATCGAGGAATCTCTCGTAGTTGCCAAGATCGAGATCTACCTCGCCACCGTCGTCCAGAACGTAGACCTCGCCGTGCTCGTAGGGCGAGAAGGTGCCAGCGTCGATGTTTAGGTAGGGGTCGATCTTGATCGATGTAACGTGTATGCCGCAGGACTTGAGGATCGTGCCGAAGCTGCTGGCAATGACACCCTTGCCGACACCACTGATAACACCGCCCGTCACCAAGATGTACTTCATTTTGCCTTCGTAAAGTAAGTGCGACGCTTTCGCGAACGACGTTCTCGAGACTTGCGTTACTTGCTCGGTGCACAAAACAGCGAGGGAAGGACGATCGACTCTCGTGTGCGGTTGTTGCAGTGTGATATAGATAAAGCAAGTACGCAGCGTGGTATGATATTTTAGCACGAGTGCGCCTGATTGAAGTCGCGGGCCGCGCGAACACGATGAGACGCTGACGCGCCGTCGCCGGGACGTGGTGCTGCCAACTTGATTCAGGGCGGCAGATTTGAATTAATTGCGTCGTATTAAGGGTGAGCGATTTACAGGGCTGTCATCGATGAAATAACACATATCGTTCATTTTTACACTTACTGTGCAATGCCCAATGCAGCATTACATATGTGTTATAGAAATTTGCTGCTTATTGCAAACTCATGCAATAAATTTACTGACATAAACTCGTGTTCTTAATTAGGGAGATAAGAAAAATGCATAATTATAGCTTTATGATGGTTTCCATTTTTTATTATCAAATTATTTGTTTTACAAATATAAATACTAAAGTCGATTACAGATTCTTTTGAAGAATTTGAATAATCTTTATGTAAAATATCAATATTATTTCTAATTACTGTTGTCGATCACAAAATATTATGAATTTTTACAAATAAGTTAAAAAAGCCTTTTGTTATTTACAATTTCATATTGTGATTAGTTCACTCAATATGAGTGAAATCTGTTTGTGAAATTTGTTGTTTTAAATAAACTTGCATGAGCTTCATGACGTACAATTATGATTCACTAAAAACACTTGAGTCTAAAGAGTTTCCATTGGTCAAATGATCTAATCCTTTGTCTGAATGTACACTCCCTAGGGATGAACATGATCTGCTACCCTTAGCTAAATAAGACTTCAGTTTTTTAACACTTGCTAAAATTAATCCTAAGAATGGTGGCGATGGAGCCATTGGCCTTGACAAATATTCAGGATGAAATTGTGTGGCAACAAAGTAATCATGATTCTCTAGTTCTATAATTTCCATTCGTATATTATCTACATCTCGCCCAACAAATTTTAGACCCGCAGCCTCTAAATCAGAAACATATTTTGGGTTCACCTCATATCTGTGCCTGTGTCTCTCTTCAATTGATTCAACATTCCCATACAGTTGACGCAACACAGATTTTTCTGTAACAAATCTTGTTTCTCTTTTGCCTAATCTCATGGTACCACCCATGTCACCATTATTATGTTCAGGCATATCAATGACTACAGGATTTTTACAATCAGGAGCAAATTCCATACTATTGACATCATCTAATTTAAGAACATTCTTTGAAAATTCCATTACTGCAGTTTGAAATCCTAAACAAATTCCCAAGAATGGTATATTATGTTCTCGGCACCATCTACAGGCTTCCATTTTGCCATTAACACCCCTTGACCCAAAACCACCTGGCACAACAACTCCATCTGAGCTGCATAGTTTTTTCCAAGCTGCATGATAGGCTACTGGATCTGAGGTTTTAGCTTGTTCTTCCAAGCTTGCAGCATCAATAAATTTAAGAGTCAATTTTTTACCAGCCTTAATAGAAGCGTATTCTAAAGATTTTATTACTGATTTATAAGCGTCTTCTAATTTAGTGTATTTTCCTACCAATGCAATTTCAACAGCTGTAAAAAATAAAAAAATTATTAAACATTTGAATTAATATTCTTACAATGCAGTTTGAAGAAAAGTCACACTTACGATCTCTCAAAAGGTCAACTCTACGGGCCAAGTTCTTCCATACACTCATAAATGAATCAGGAAGAGGAAGTTGAATATTTAGCTCCAGTCTATCGTTTAAGTAGTGCATCACTCCTTGATCTACCATTAATAAAGGAACTTCATAAATTGAAGGTAAATCATGGATTTTAATAACTTGGTCAGGTTCGACATCACAGAAGTGGGAAATTTTTTCTTTTACTTCATCTCCAATAGGTTTGTCAGATCTGCAAATGATCAAATCTGGAGATAATCCAAGGCCACGAAGTTCTCTAACACTTGCTTGAGTGGGTTTGCTTTTTGCTTCACCAGCTGCTTTTGGAGTTGGTACATAAGATACATGAGCACAGACGAAATTGTCTTTCTGAACTCGTTTGAATCGACGGAAAGCTTCAACAAAAGGCATTCCCTCCATGTCTCCGATAGTTCCTCCTAATTCGACAATGCAAACATCGGGAATTTTTCCATCGTCTGTCACTGGCCGATTTGCTATTTCTTCGACCCATTCTGTGATAGCATTAGTAGTATGTGGCACTATCTGAACAGTTTTACCCAGATAATCGCCTTTCCTTTCCTTCCTGATGACTTTTTCATAAATTTTACCTGTCAAGAAAAAATTATAATCGTATTAAATAATGAATTAAATAAATATATTTGACTTAGATAGTTCATCGATCCATAATCATTTTGCGGACTTTTAAATGGAAAATGTAGACTTTTTTGTAAAGTTTACATAAGATATCAAAGGCAATTTATTATTAAATTAAAATATAAATTATTTTCAATTTCGAATTTTAATTTTTTCGAAATATTTATATTCCGAAATTATTGATTTCTGAAATCGCATTGTTACGAATTTTTTATTTTTTCCATATATTAGATAGAAGATTTTATCCGTTTGTAGTAAAAAAGTTTGGGTAAAAATCGATAGTAGCAATTTTTTTTTGCAGTGTTATCTTCTCATTTTTGGTCCATAATCCATATCAATGAATTAATTGTACGTGAAAAAATTTTTTTTTTAATTGTGTTAATGATCCGAAAAATATTATCCAAATACTGGTATCAAGTTTTAATGTCATATAATACATTAATTAATTAAATTTACGAAAAAAAGGGCTTAACTTAACAAGAATAGAGATGAATCCTTTATAAATCATGTTTTTTCACGATCACACTGCGAAATGAATTTACTGAACCGATTTTTTGCTCAAATTTCAACATTTTTTATTAATTTTCGGAAAAAATGTTGAACACATTCAAAAAATTAATTATTAGTAATAATCATAAATTAATATTCAAGTTCATTGATTCGTAAGTCATCAATCACATAAAAGACGAATCCAAAAAAGGTTCGGTTATGCCCACGAGGTCGGGTAGAGCCACGTGAAGCCGAGAGAAAGCTCAAAATGATTTTTTTTAGAGTAAAAAATGAAAGGGAACATTTTTGAAGACTTTCACCCAACAATTATGAAAATAGATAGAGAAAAAAAATCACTGACCTGTTGTAATATTGTTATCTTTGTGCAATATAACGTCGAGGAATCTCTCGTAATTGCCAAGATCGAGATCTACCTCTCCACCATCGTCCAGAACGTAGACCTCGCCGTGCTCGTAAGGCGAGAAGGTGCCGGCGTCGATGTTTAGGTAAGGATCGATCTTGATCGAGGTGACGTGTAAGCCGCAGGATTTAAGGATAGCGCCAAAACTGCTGGCGATGACACCCTTGCCGACACCACTGATGACACCACCGGTAACCAAGATGTACTTCATTTTGTTGCAGAGAGAACAGAGGATGCTTCCGAAAAATTTTTTCTTGTTTTGAGAGTAGTCGTTCACACGGGACTTCTGAATTACGACTGCCGCTGGTCGAGACTTGTTGCTGGCTTGGTGATCTGGTATGGGGCCCGATTGAGCGGAAATACGGTTGAACCATGCGCGCCGTCGCCATCTGACAGTTGACAAGTTGGTGCTGCCAGCTTGAATGAAAGCGGTAGATTTGAAATCGTTGTTCCGACTTTTAATTTTCGACGTAATAAAGTTTTTGAGAAATTTACCCTCTTAGGCGTAATTTTTTACATTTCTGTCATCGAGAAAGATTATTGTGTTGTTAATATTTCCACGTGCTGTGTTAAGACCATCTGTCACATTTGCTTCGTAGTACGTTCTCGTAGTCGCACGTGTGTCGGAAATTGACGTTTCAATTTTCAATGTTTACTACAAATTTATTCGTATTCATTTTTTATAAATTTATTAGTATTTTATCATTTTTATTGAAGCCCCGACGAAACGATTCAAACTTTTTGGAAAAAAAAGTTCCGAACGCGATTCGAACCAGCGATCTTGAGATGCGAACTCTCTTACCTTGACCACTGAACCACAGAGCAGCGGATCAATGTGGGTGTACATTTTCGGTGGTACGATGCTAGTGAATATATAAAAATCGAATTCGAACGAGAGAGTAAAAACGAGTTTTCGCGGTTTGCGAAAAACTCAATAATTGCGATGCATAATCTTAAGGATGATGTATATTTGCAAGAGAGAGCGCGAAATGCGCTTCTTGATATAAAAAATAAGGTGACCGTCCCTATTTTAGCTCAACTTTGAATTAATTTTTTACACAAGATCAAAACTCGATATGAGTATTTAAATAATATATTGATACAACTAATTCTTTTCAATTTTTTTTTTTTGTACAATTACATAATTAATATCAATTATTGTGCGAAAATAGGGACAGTGACCTTATATTATAATTATTTTTTAATATTTATATGTTTCACGCGTGTATAAATAAATTTGGTCTCAAGGAGGTGCCAGAGTTAATAAATACACAATTTTAGACATGTATTCTACACTTCATTAATTGTGTGCTTATCAATAAGAAAATCGAAACTCTTTTTTTCAAATTTATTTATTTGATTGAATTATCAGAAGAATATGAAAAATGTAGTAAAATTGCTTCTCGTCATTATGGACTTTGACCTGCAGCCGCCAAGCAAATATTGCATAAATTTTGGTTCGATAATTGCTCGATGATCATCTCACAGCAAAGAATCGGCAGTCGGTGGTGCGTCAGCTCCATGAAAGGATCCAGTGCCCAGCTCAGGAAAAATCCTCTCGACAGTTTCTCGCACAGATTCAATGCAGTAAGTTCCTCATAATCTTTTTCACGAATATTCAAATTGTTCATCAAATAGTACGGGCAAGCGAACTTCCAGTAGTCCTCATATGTGAGTAATTTTGCTGCCTCTTCGGGTTGCAGTCGCACAACTTCGTCGAGTATCAAGCTCGGACTTGTCTTTATTTTTTCTTTATTATAATAGCTTTGAATCGATGTACCCGGACATATCCATATCTCTTTTGCTTTTTTTATGAACTTCTCGTTGTCGTACCAACATTTTTCAAGATCTGTCGACTTCTCAAACAATTTGTACTCGGCGAAAAATTTCATGATTGTCAAGGCGTCACTTCGCTTCAGTTGATATCCTCTATTCTCAATTTTTTCGACGACGGCCAAGGCGCTAGACGCTAGTCTCAATCTGCAATTGGACGTAATTTTATTACTTGATTTATTATATCTCTCGGCGAAGTAACTGTCAGTGGGAAAAATGAATCTTGACAGATCAGCGCCACGTTCGAAAAGAATATCAATGCAATCCGGCCAGAGATTCGCCACAGCCAACTGCAGTGGTGTCCGGCCCAACTTGTCCTTTGCATCGACCTGTATCAGATGATTTAATTCATCGCAAATCTTGAAAAATAGCTCCAATGAACCCATGTCATCATAAGTAATGACTCTCTTGTAAAATTCGTGCAAAGGTGTGGATCCCTCGTCGTTGGTCAATTTCGGGTCGACGCCTCTTCTCAGCAGCATTTCAATAGCATATACGTTGTTGTTGAACACTGCCACGTGCAATGGTGTGTTACCGAATTTGTCACGGGCATCGATCTGCAACGGCTGATTTAATTTGTCGCTAATTTCGAATATCAACTTCGCTGCGTTAGGAATGGACGAATAAAACATTAGTAGCCAATCAAAAGGGGATTTCTGACTTATAATGTGCAATGGGGTCAATCCATCCTTGTTGGCCAAATTTAGATCAATAACTTTTCTGAACAGCGGTTCAGCGTTCATTTCCCAGCTCTCTATCGTTTGGTTACCAATCAGATACATGTGTAGTGGCGAATTACCAGTTTCTCGATCGATGCAATTGGAATCGTGTCCAAGTTCTAGGAATTTCTTGATTTCTTCCTTCAAAGAATACTTGCAGGCCACATGGAAATGCGACAGTCCAGATTCATCGGTATAATTGACGTCGTATCGGTTGTATATCTGAAATAGTTCACGGGTTATGTAAAGACCTTGTTTAGCCGCATGATGCACCGGTGTTGTGCGACGCGACGATGGCTTGCCGTCTCCATCGAGCTCAGGCTCGTCCTTGTAGCCAGAGTAAGCCAAGAAGGTAATGAAAAGTCCAAGTTCATTTATATACTGTTTGTCTTTGTCCACAAAGTTGATGTAATCCATGGCAAGACACTCGATTTCTTCGGAACGAAAAACGTCTTGGATATTTGGAGGTGGTAATCTAGACTGCAAAATATGGGACCATCGTTCGAGTGATGGATCAACTTGATGAATAAACTTGCGTCGCTCATCCAAGATCTCCCAATTGACATTTTCTCGCGAGCTCTTGAATATTTCTAACAGTTTTTGATTGTCAAAAATTTCTGCGGACTCGTTGGACATGTCTATTGTTCAACTCACTTAAACACAAATCACAATTACTTATAACTTAAATTACTTTTTTTTAAAGAGAATAGTCAGCTGAAATTGCTGCTACTTTGGCTTGATGTTCACACTGCGGTGTCGTAACGCATACTGCTCATTCACGTGCACTACGATCTGTACAAAGAATAAAGAACACTCTAAGTAGAGTAGGAGTAGTTAAAAATTCGTTATTAATTTGGAAAGCGTGAATTGATCGTACTGGGGGGCCGCTCGCATTTATGACAATGCTGTAATAATTCCAACAGCATATAGCAAGGCATAGGCAATGCATCTACTTCGCTGGACTAACACTTTCTAATCGTCACCGAATTCAATGACTCCTAATTCGGGTGGTCGGTAGGAGAAGAGCAGACAAACACAACATTAGAGAAAGTAGAGATAATGCAGAGACACTACAACTAGACTGCAGCTTCTACACACGATTTGAAATTGATGCTACTGCGACCGATGCAGCGTTTTCTCTTTTTGTAATTGAGTACTCAAAAAAAAACCGCTGCCAATATATTGGCAAGTAGCTTCCTCATACTTTTTTTTAACTTGAAAATAATTTGGAAATATTAATATCATCTTTTCTTACTTGTTCACAAAACAGTTTCAATCATAAATTATTTCTGTCTGTAGAATCAATTGCCAACGTTCTTCTATTCTTTGATATATAATTTTTATCGAATTTTTTAACGACGACGTAACAATTAAGGTAGTTCCCT